>JAYJMB010065479.1:0-70793 GCA_036873735.1 Pouteria campechiana
CCCCCTTGACCTCTTGAGCTACCATTGTATAAGGGACCAACACGGTTGGGCTCCTCGAACATGCCTGGTGTCTAAACCAGGCGAAAAAAAAGGGCTGAGTCTGGGCAAACTCAGTAAGTAGAGAAAAACAACAAAACCTTGTAAATCATGTATAAAGTTGCACAACCAACACATGCTAGTGCAATTGTATTTCACTCAATCCAAGCATACTGATAAGCAATGAAACATACAACTGTAATATATCCAGTGCCATAAAGACCAACACTTACTACACAACTTACATGCTACCCAGGCAATCTATTGGTCACAGAGACCATCCATATGCCACACAGGGAACACCATAGCCACACAGGCAACACCATACGCCATACAGGCAACACCATATGCCACATAGGTAACACCATACTCCACACAGGCCACACCATGTGCCACACAGGTAACACCATAGCCATACAGGCCCATCTGTATGTCATACATACATCCACATGAACTTTACTACTATATCATACTCACATATATCACATTACATGAACAAAAGTTACCTCAACAAGATAGGTAACAATCTATTCAAAATATCAAATGCATGTAGTAAATTTAATTACAAAGAACATTCCATAAACACATCTCAATGCTCGTATGCCAACATGCTAATGTACTCAATCACACATAATTTGGTAAGAAACCTACTTACCTTAATTCTTCACCAATTCAAATTTTTTCCTTCAATGTCAAGGACCTGAAATAGTCCACCCTTTCAATCAAGTCCGAAGTCCTACATTCATCATAACATAATCAATGGTTTACATATTATAATTATGCAATTTAATATCCTTTTCATTATCATCACTTTACCCAAGTTCAATTCTAGGGTTTTCTATTCGCATTTACCAATTCAATGTTTCTACACTTTATATATCATCTTTCAAAATAATAATCATTCAATTTCTCATGTTTCTCAATTTATAGTTTGGTAATTTCATGGATTTGCAAAACAACTCCTGACTTTTGCATAATTGACTCCCCATTGATAAATTCTCATACATGATTCATCCTAGTCAAGTTTTCATACGATTCTACTTCATTATTTACATGATTAAACATATTAATCATCAAATTATTCATAACATGTTCCACATGATCTCCATAAAGTAAACAACCCTTAACTTCATGATTTTCATTTTAATCTTTCATGCCAATATAAATCTACATTAATCTTATCATATACAAGACATAAATCATTGTTAAATTCATAAATTAAATTCACCACATTTTCAACTAGGTAAACAACCCTACTTTTCACATATTTCATGAAAATAATTAGGGTTTTTTAAAATAATATTAATCCCTTTCAATTTTACATGAAAATCACACCAAAAACAACTTAATTCATAGCCTTTTTCTAGGGTCCAATATTACCTACGATTTTGATCTTCAATTTAACCCTATTTGCACAAATCGCTAACTAATTTCCCCCCAACATCATAAAGCTCTTGTAAATGATGATTTCCCATGCTAAAAGTAAATAAAAAAATCAGATTTAAACTCACCTTTCACATTGGAAAACCAAACAAATTGCTGCCCACTTGATACATTGATTGCTTGATGGAAACCTTGCTGCTCACTTTGACTAGATGAAGGAGAAATTATTCATAAATGGGTATAGTTTCTGATTTGTGTTGAGACGGAGGAAAGAAGAAAGTTGATTGCGTTGAAAAGAAGGGAGAAGGAGGTGTGAGTTTTATGGGAGAGCAATTAGGGTTCTCACATACTATTCACTAAATGGGTGAATTTTTTCAACTAATTCATTTTCTTATTTTCTTCCATACACTCATATATCTACCCTAATTCCTCCATTTGAGCTGTGGGATGAGTCTTACATCATGAGATGATCGATTTAAGCCCAATATTGGATAGCAATATATATCAACTGCATAACTTTAAATCTCAACCATTAAACACCTTATTCTTCACTACATAACGATTTTACATTAGATTTTAAAATTAATTTCTATTATAATTTGGATAGCTATAACATGTATAATATACTTATGTCCATGTACCAATAATTCATTAATCTGTAGATGTAATTAACATAAATTTCCATAATCAATAATAATTAAAATTGGGCAGCAACTAAATTATCAACTTACTTCTAATTTGGACAATAATATGCTAATTAATACACCATAATCCATGTTCCATATAAACCAAATTTTCTGTACAATTACATTATCACATTCAATAGCTATATAAGCATTTTAATCACACCTAAATTGGGCAACAATCTGATCATCAATTAACATTCAAGATTTCCATAAAAATCCAATTTTAACTAAATACACATGTCATTGTAACAAATGTCACTTATCTCAAATATTTGGCATATATAGGGGTTGATTCATCAAAAGTGGTAAACACAAAATTTGTATCCTTTGTTGTGAATTTTCTAATGAAATAAAATCACTAAATTCTGATTTTTTGTTAAAACGTTATAGCCAAAAACTATAACCATCTAAAATCCAAGTGGTGTCACTTTGTGGGACCCACTACTCAAAATATAAGCATAATTTGGAAATATGGTCAACATGAAAGTTGTATTACTTGAAATTATCTAAACAATGCATAATAAATCACCTAATTTTGAGTTCATATAAAGAATTTGTGATCAAAATACAAAAATTACTATAGAAGGGTGAAATTTTCAAAAATCATATTAAATTTCCAATTATTTAGGGCCACTAATTACCAAGAAATTTATCATAATTGAAAATTAAACTTACCAAAATTTGGGGTTGTCATAATACCTTAGAGTCTTTTCAGTTTCTTGGAAGCATGATCATATCACAGTTCTCCAGGAAGCAGACATTTGTTGCAATGTCAATTGCAAAGGCTAAATATGTTGTAGCTAGAAGTTGTTATGCACTGATTCTTTAGATGAAACAGCAGCTGGGTGACTATGGCTTGGAATTTGTTGATATGCCCATTTGATGTGATAATACCAAAGCTATAAATCTGACCAAGAATCCTATTATGCATTCTAGATCTATGCATATATAAATCAGGCACCATTTCATTAGACGTCATGCCCAGAATCACAACGTCTATTTAGAATTCATACCAACTAAAAAATAATTAGCATACATTCTCACAAAACCACTCCTAGAGGATAGATTTTTTATGGTTAGGAGGGAATTAGAAGTGATAGATCCTTTTGCATAATAAAATTATCCTGATCATCACTTTATGTCTGCATTAATATGATCTGAATGATTACTTTAATTGCTAAATGTCATACATGTGTATGCTATGTTAGAATATTTCAAACATAGATCTTTAGGACACCAATCTTAGAATTTATGAAACTTAACTTCGTAATATCTATCTCATGTCCAAAATCATGATTCCGAACTTTCTAAAATCTTGTTTTAAGACACAGTCCACCATGTTTGAAATTATAATTATAGACTTTTCCATATCTTTTTTGTGCCCAAAATTTCAAGTCTTATTGCTTATCTTCTTAAAATACCTAAACCCCCATTTCTAAGACTAAGTCTCATTTTCTTGCAAGAATTAAAGCATTCCTCACTAGAATGCTTATTCCTTGACCAACTTTAGCAAACATTTATTAGAGATTTCATCAAGAATATGCTAGAACCTCATAAAAACCCCCTTAACTGCCTTACTATTAGAAGTAGTGCCTATTTAATTCATCTTCATCCATTCATTGATAAGGTAAGAGTGAAAATAAGAGAGAACTTAGTTTATGTGATTGAGATCATGAGTAGAGATAGAAAAAGTGAGATGTGTGCAGAAGAAAATTTATTGAAGAGAAGCAAGGCGGATAGAGTAGTGGTTGAGATGTTTTAGATTGAAGATAATTCTTCTATTGGGTTTGCTAGATTTTGTTATATTTTTAAAGAAGAATATATGGAGCTTGAATGGATATCTATAAGAAATATGTGGACTTGTCCTCTATATTGAGGACAATCTTTCAATTTTTGATAATCAGCCAT
Source organism: Pouteria campechiana (assembly GCA_036873735.1). Classification (NCBI taxonomy): domain Eukaryota; kingdom Viridiplantae; phylum Streptophyta; class Magnoliopsida; order Ericales; family Sapotaceae; genus Pouteria; species Pouteria campechiana. Next base: position 4,014 of record JAYJMB010065479.1, read on the forward strand.
AACTAGTAGTCTATGACTATCATAAAGTTTTGCATTTGCATCTTTCAATACCCATAGTTAAATCCATCAAAAAATGGGGGTTTGTAGGTGGACACTCCCTCTATTAATGTGTTGTGGAAATCGATTGTCATTAGGGATCACTTCACAAGTTAAATATATTGGTGATTAAGGATAATGAGTGAAGCCTGCTCTGATACTAATTGTTGGTCCCTTACAGAAGGTAGTTGATGTTGAGTTGCTGGTTAGCTTAGGAAACTAGTTGTATGAGTTGTTGATGAACTTAAGAAAAACCAAAAATGCAGAGTTTTTGGTGAGCTTAGTAAAACTAGGATATAAGAGTTCTTGGTTAGCTTGGGAAACCAAGGGAGGTGTGATTCCATAGGTTATAATGGAACCCAAGGTTGGGAAAACCCTTGAGAGTGGAGTAGGTGCCAAGGGGGCCTGAACCACTATAATCCTTGTGTTTTATTGTCTTTGTGCTTGTGTGCTTTCACTGTATTCCATTTTCTGCACTTGCACATCCTATCTATTTTCCCCACATCACTTGGATTCCAGCTTTGCCATATACCTCATGTATCATTGCAGGTTAGGACCCAACATGATTATATCATGGTTCTCAAGGAAGCAAACATCTATAACATTATCAATTGTTGAAGCTAGGTATATAACTGTTGGTAGTTATTGTGCATAGATTTTGTAGATGAAATAGCAATTAGGGGATTATGACCCTATATTTGTTGACACTCCCATTAGATGCAATAACACTAATGCTATCAAATTGACTAAAAATCTAATGTCGCATTCAAAGACTAAATATATTGAAGTGAGGCACCATTTTTATAGAGATCATGTTAAAAAGCATAACACATATCTGAAATTTGTACCCATTATGAGCAATTTGTAGATATTTCAACTAAACCACTCCCTAAGGATAAATTTTGTAAGATTAGAAGGGAACTTGGTATTCAAGATCTATGTGCTTGATTTGCATATCATAAAATGCTTGTTTGCATGTGCATAATGCATTATTTTCATGATTTCCAAGCATTTGAAATTTTTTTCATGCATATGAAGTGATTAAGAGTGTTTATAGTTAAACAAGGACTATTTCACATTCTTGGATTATATAAATTCATTCAAAACTTTTTTTAATATGAAATTTTAATTTTATTTATGTTTTCTCTATTTTAAGTGCCTTTAAACTCAATAAGGAATCTTCATAGGTTTTGAGAGCTCTCTATGAAAACTTTTGAAAAATTTTAAAATGTATAGATGAAATAGTGCCATGACAGAGGTTCTCACAGGCCTCTATGAACCTTCCAACAGACCTTTGTCCACTATAATGCAAGCGAGTTGTTTCAACTCCTGATCAATATTTTTGGTTTTAAATCTAAATGGATTTCATTTCTCTTTATTGCAAATCATTTCTAGCAATCCATTTTCTTCAAAACCCCCAAAACCTTTCCAAATCTTCCAAATCCCATACCAATTTCTTCGATTCCAAATCTTCACAACCTAAAACCTTCCTAAAACCTTCCCAAATCCTTGTTATGAAGATGGTAAGGACTAAAGTTATGTCTACTCCTACAAAGATAAAAGAAGAAGAGAGCAGAGAGGAAAGAGAAGAGGAGAGCCAAAATTATGGAGAAACAGCAGTACCCTCAACCCAACCTTCTGTTAGATGAAGACCTACCCATTTCACTACCAACCTAGCCTCCCTCAAGACCTTCATAACCAACCATTTTGCCAAAGTTAACTCTAGGATAGATAGCCCCAAAGTCTATGTACTCTAGCCTCTCCCATCTTAACCTAAGGGTAGACCAACTCAAGAAGGTCCTAAACCTCAAGCTTGATGTCATTACATCTTTAGTTCAGTCTTCTTAGCCCCCTAAAGTTCAACCATTAGTTCACCCAAACCCAAATCACCCTCACCATCCAAAGCCACATCTCCTAAACCAAATTCTCCCAAGCTAACATTATCTAACCCATTATCACTCAAACCCAAGAAAACCTCACCAAAACCCATCTCACCCAAGGTGCCGCTCCTAAAACCCTTTCCATTTCATCCTCCTAGGATTCTCCATTAAAGCCAAAACTAGAAACTGCCACTTCACAACTTGAACCACAAAATTTGAACCATGATCCTATGAACATATTTTCATGACCTATGAGGATTACCAAACAAAAATGAAAGCCAATGCAAAAGCCATTCAACAATCTAGAGAAAAGCTTAAGAGTGGCTCTCTATCTTGTGGTCCTCAAATTCCCTACCCTTACCTAGAGTTAGCACCACAACCCAAAGCCTCAAACCAACCAACCCCAAACTCCAGCCAAATAACCCCACCTACTCAACTTATAACCTTTCTAATTGAAGACCAATCTCCCACAAACTTATTATCTCCAAACCTAAAGGCTCCACCTACCAAATCCTACATATGACAACCACAACTCAATCCTCCACTTTGGCCTCCTCTCTATCCTTTATCCTCCAAAAGAAATCACCCTTTCTAAAACCTCAAAAGCCTAAACCTAAAACTTAACCTCTATTATTTATCTCTTTTGTTCCATAATTTTGTATTTTCTCTCATGTAATACAATTGTACTCGTTCATTTTTAATGAAATACACTTTTCTTTTGACATCCATCATGTAAGCTTTATAATCATTTCATTTGCATCATTTAATATGTGCATCATCATATTTAAAAAGAGAGAGAGAGAGAGAGAGAGATTATGATAAATAGGGGGAGAAATGTAGAATGTAGTCCTTTCTAAAAGGAACTAAGATCAAGAGAAAAATATGCCCTTATAACTTGAGAAGGGGGAGAAAGAAAATTAAATAAGGGGAGAAACAAATTGAAAATTGAAAGTTTTCTCAAAAGAACTATGATCAAGGGAAAAATATGCCTTTATTACTTGTAAAAGGGGGAACAAGAAAATTAAATAAGGGGAGAAACAAATTGAAAATTGAAAGTTTAAAAGAATTAGGATTAAGCTCCTTGACCAAATTCTTCCAAAATCTGAAACAAGGATATTTTTATATACTTAAGGATAATTTGAAATTTTAAAATGCCTTAAAAATATTGTTTCTCTAATACAAGGCATACCATAATAAGTTTTTTGATCAACCAATGTTATCATATATCTTAAATGTTTACTTTTTTTTAAAGAGAGAAAGACACACAAATGTTTTGTCATCAACAAAAAGGGGAAAAATATTGAGTCTAAACCCCACAATAACTTGATTTTGATGAAAAATATGTAATAACAACTTATTTGTGAAGATGAGCAAAGATATAAGTTAGAAAAGAGAACACTAACAAGTTTGTTTCCCAAGTATTGTAGAAGTAAAATTGAAATATTTAAGTATCACACAAAGGAATCAAAGGAAATGTGTTTATGGACTAAAACCCATTCAATGGTAATTTAAATTAGTCTAACCACATCATAAAACAAGTCAAGATGGAAGAAAATATGTAAATGCAAAAGATTTATACAATAACACACAATAGAGGATAACAATGAGGAGAAGTGTGCTCTAAAATAGGTCTCTAGAGCTCTAAAAGAGGTCTTTGAAAGAATCTAGAAACGTGTCCAAGTTGGAAGTTCTTCACAAAGGAGATGATAGAAAAGAGTGTCCAAGCTACAGAAGTTTGTAAAATCATCCATTTGGAGAAATTCAAAATATCAAAGATGACAAAGGAATTCATAGAGGACAAACTCATTTCCACATAGGTTTGTTGAGTTTTTGTTTTGAGAAACTTCAAAGAGTTTTTTGACAAAGGACAACAAGTAAATGAAAGAGGTCTATCATGCTTGCTGTCTTGAAACTTCATTCTCCACAAACTGATAAAGGAATCAACAGAGGTCTACATTCAAATTGTAATTGCTAGTTTTCAACAAAGTCATTGATAGAGGACACAATGTACTCTGCAAAAGTCTATCATAAGTGTTGTGAATATTTTATACCATTTGCAAAAAGTGATTTGAAATGGCTACATCTCAATGAATCTATTTTAAATGGTTACAAATCCCTTCAAGGTTTATAAATAGAATATGCATTTGAAGGAAAAATAATTTTTTGTAATATCTAAGCTTCCATTATGCATTTACATTGAAGATCTAAGTTTTCTTCCAAAGTGTCTTCATTGTGCTACTGCAACTCGACCCAAGTGTTCAAGGTACATCATTTCTTCATCAAGGGAGCATTCAAGCACAAAAATTTCATTGAGTAACATATTTATTCATTATCATCTTATCCTTCTAGAGGCAAAACTTGTGTGCAAAAGTTTCTTTAGCTATTTTTGCAAGTTGGTATACTGTAATAAAAGGATTGTAAGAGCTTGCTGGTAAGCTCTATGTGTCAATGCTTTAACTTCCAAATTGAATGTACAAGTCTATGTTTTGATTAGCAACAAACTCATAATGGATTTATTGTGGAAATGGATCAAAATATGAAAAACACAAGTGTAGGAAAGTGTCTGCAGGATCGTAATCACAGCACTTAGTCACCTGTGCTTATAGCCTACGGCACACCACCTACAACAATCGGTGTCTTCAAAAAGATTGTAGTCCCTAAAAATTCACAACCAATACCTCAATCACCTGTGGGTAGTGCCTGCAACCTCACAGCCAAAGCCAAAGGCACCACCACATACCTCCAGCCACACTGATGGAAGAAGCACTAGCAAACCCAAGCCACTTGTGATACTACTTAGAGCGCAACTAATACTTCAATCACCTATGATTCACCTACCAATGGATACAAACTTGAGTTTGGGAGAAAGCCAGGGTTTCAACCATGGTCAATACTGTAGCCACCTACCATGTTACCTACCGAATTGTAGTCGACTATCGCAACCACCTACGATCCACCTGTCACTTCAATAGTCAAAAAATTTCAGCATTCTTCACATTTAATGTGTTGGTCCCTTACACAATGGTAGCTCAAGAGGGAGAGTGAATTGAACTTTTAAAATTTTTGACCAAAACAAAAGATCAAAGTGTTGAATAAATAAATAGAACAGATTGCACAGCATTCAGCATAAGATTTTTATAGTGGTGCGGCCCTTCCTGGGTTCCTACTCAACTTCTCTAAGTCAGTTTCCTCTACTGATCTCAGGTTCCACTAATACCATGATCAACCTAATTAAATACATATTGGTTTTCCTATAAGCTCACCAACCAACTGACTAGTTTTCCAAGCTAACCAGAAACTTTTACAACTTGTTGGTTTTCAAAGCCTACCAGTAAACTTTTATGCTTTCAGCAAGTTTCCTACTTGCTTATCTCAATATATAAACACCAAGTACTTTGCTGGTGTTATCAAATGCTAAATAGAAGTGTACAAGTTAATCCCTCTAACTTAGGTAGAATTGTACATAATTCAAAAACTTTAAGTGAATAAGTAAGCAATAAGAATAAAAGATTCAAACTCCTTGATTAAGAAGTAGTTTAGACTTTGAAAGCTCTAACAGAGTTGTTACCATTGGAGTTGAACTTTGAAGGAAGATTTTGAATGCTCAGAACTTTAACTTTTTGTATTTCTCAGTATATCTTCTATTACATCTTAATGCATCTTTTATAGGCTGAGCAAAATGACCTGATACCATGAGGTGAAGAAAAACATTTTTGAATGTTTGAAAGTCTATAATAGTTCATAAAAGTTTGTTGGTAAGCTTTTGTTGGTAAGTTTGTTGGAAACCATAAAAGTTTGTTACTGATCAGTAGATCAATAGAGGAACCTAAGATCATGGTTGCATAGTGCAACCACCACCGATGCCACATGGGGGTCTCTATCAAGAAGTGCTCTTCTTGGACAGCTGCAACTGTATCACAGGCACCTACACCACCATAGCTAAAGCTTGAGGCATCATCACATTCCACCCACCATGAAAAATGAGGAATACTTCAATGCCTTATCCATAGGAGCATCAGGGATTATATATGATCATACTCACCACTAAATGAAGATAAATGACCTTTCTATAGAAGTGAGGATGCCAAGAAAGGTCATGGTATTCCAAAACTAGGGGGAATAGAGCAGGTCATAGCCACTAAGGCAAAGATTTTATCCATGATCTACAAATGACAATATGTTAACCTACCAAAACTAGTTTTCAATGCCATTGCTTACATGCAACAAAGAACCAATCATATTGTTCAATATGGAATGTGGATGACCAAGGTGTTTGAGTACTTCTCTATTCCCACATTAGGAGCATCTATTCTCACCATGTCCACACAGAAAAAGGACTGCGTTAGAAATACTATGCTAAAAAGAATGCATGTTACTAAAGAATAATTTAAAGTCGAAATGGAAGCAAAACATTAGAGAGAGATGAAAGATGATGAGGAGTCAAATGAAGAAGGAAGAAAAGGAGAAGCAATAGGTAGAGCACCCTCCTAGGGGGAGGAAGATGAGTAAGAGAGAGAGAGGAGACACAACACGAGAGCCCACTATAGAGTGGGCCTCTTCATCTTCACATGCCCCATCTCTAGTTCACCCACCATCCCAACCCTCCTCTACATTTACTCAAATTGCATCTGAGATAAGACAACTTTGGGATGATGTCACTTAGATTCGAGAGGATCAAAGTTTCCCTGAGCAAACACTTGGGAAGAATCTTGATCTTCTTCTCTTACATATTGGCATCACTCCACCCATCACCTTAGCTCTAGCACCTTCATCTCTTATTCCCACTCCACTTGCCTAGGATAGCACTCCAGCACCTACCTATTATGCCTTTGAGCCTATTTTCACATTTGCTAGGTTTTACACACCACCACCAATTCAAGGGGAGGTTGTTGCTACTCAGGGGGAGCTAGCTGACCCTAAGGTTGGACTTACTCATTCCCAAGTTGCTGGTTGACAAAAAGGGGGAGGAGAATAGGACTTCAATTTGTTTTTGAGTGTCCATGTAGAGAGGATCATATGTATCTTTAATTGACATTTCTTGGTCTAATCTAATACTTTTACTTATTTTTTCAATGCTTATTTCGTTCAAAACTCTGAAATGCACATACTTGATTGGAACTTAATTGATTTGCGATTTATATGACTGATAGCTATGTATATTAGTTTGAATTAATGATATAAATCGTGTAGATGAATTGAGTGTATTTTTGTTGTTCATATCATGAAGGAAATTATAGTCCTAAGGCATATATGTCAAGCCTGTTTGGGAAACTTAATAGTTTAAAGTCTCGAGTTGGAATTCCATTCCAAGTCAAACTTTTTGTGACCATTTTCATGACTTGATGCATCTAGATGTCCTAAATTATGCCTTGAAATGTTATGTCTCATTTTTAAAATGTTTACAAGAAAGGTGTAAAAACATGCATGTTAAAAATGAACTTCAAATTGTAAAATATATTTCATGGGATATAAAATAATGCGTTACGTTGGTATGAGTTTCTCAATCATCAAAAAAGGAGAAATTGTAAATGCTCCAACTTGCAAATTACATATGCAAACTTATATTAAAGAATTAATACAAAAAATTATCAAATGATGAAAAATCCAAGTGCAGTTTAAGTGAGTGTAGGACCGCAATCACACAGCGTAACCACTTGCGCCTATTGCTTGCTCAACAGCCACATCATAGTTGTCTATGAGTCACTATCAAGAAATGTTCTTCCTCAACAACCACATTGCAGGTTCTTACCGCCTTGCAACTTGTTGCAGATTTTCCTTAACGCAAGTGCACATGTCGCTAATAAGTAATAATGATTGAATAAGATATTGTTGTCATGAGGATGTATATATGTCAATTATCAATTACTCTAACTCTAAATATTATTTGAAGGATTAAAGTGTGATAAGTGAATGTAAAGATGCAAATAGAAAAGATCTAGATTAATGAACTTTGGCAATGATGTGGATTCAGGACAGATAAAAAGAGATAATGATTAAAGCAACTAGGGGTTTTCGAATTCATCAAATTAATCCTATTTAGTTTCATTAATTTTTAAACAATTAATGTTTGCTCCTATGTTGACAACGAGTTTCTCTTGATTAATTACTATTCTTTCTCATTTCATAAAAACCTATCTCAATTAGCTAATCTCTTACATCTTTGTGAAAATCCAACTAATCAAGATGCATTAAAATCAAGAAACTCGTAATGTTGCATAAGTTTCGTGGATATCTCTCTCATCATGACAATCTTATAGTGATTAATTGTGGCCTAATTTGATTATCGTTTCTTAGCCTCAAATCAAATCCCAAATCATGTTGAAAGGGCTAGCATTCTTTCACAAGCATTAAAAATGGATTAAGCACTCAATATAGTTAAACAACAAACAAAGAGTTGCATTAAACACAATGAAACCAAATGATCATAATCCAACTACATCATTCCCCTAGATTAAAGTGTTTAGCTCATAATGGAATCATCGAATGTAATACACAAAGGTTTAAATATGATTAACAAAGGGAAATAACTGAAAAAGAATAAAGAAAGATTAAGAGATAAGCATCTCCATGTAGTATTCTCTACACTTTGCTCTATTGTCGGCTTCCTCTTCCTTTGCAAGAAGATTCCACCTTTAATCTTGTGTAGTTGCTTCCCTTGTTTCTCCACCTCCAAACCTTGCCAAAGAGTCCCCAAAGATGTGCCAAAACTTGATTTATATCATCTCCATTAAGGTTTAGCTTTGGTATGCAAGCCAAGCAAGATCCAGAAATTTTGGAAAAGATTGTGTATGTGAATTCCATGACATCAAAATTGAATGTCGCGGTGCTTGAATTGTTGCATGTGAAATTTGCTAAAAATTTTGGTAGATGCCGCGATGCTTGTTGTGAATGCTGTGGCATCTGAATTAGATGCCATGATGCTTGCATTCTATTGACTACACATCCTCCATACAACATATTAAGTGCTTATGTGCTTGATTTGAATGCCTAGTGCTTGATTTTGGCCTTTGATTTAAATGCCTAGGCACTTGGATTAGAGGCCTAGGCGCTCACACACTGGTTTCTTGTTTCTTTGTTCTCCTTTTTGCTTCTTGCTCTATCCTCCATGCTTTATTATATTCTTTCTTTACCTCATTAATTCTCTCTTGTTTTCTTCATTCTTCTTGCTCTCAAATGCCTGCAAATTAACACAAACAAAAGCAGTATAAATTACTAGAAATAGCTCAAAAATCTACTAAAAACTAAGCCCAAGAGATATAGTATAAGTGAATAAAATTCACCTATCACAATCAAAGTTGAAGGTGCTATCACATTATGCCTGCCATTCTGATTCAAGAAGTGCCTAGCAAAACCTATGGCGCTTATGGACATTGCCTAGAGTATAGTTGATATCGTAACCGCCCTCATTTCACCTACCATCAAATAGCAACATGGGTTTTGAAGAAAGTCAGGCTATAACTATAGTTAGTATCCCATGCTACCTACCAATCATAGCCAATTACCATAGGCACCTATGATCCATTTGCTGACTCAAACGGTTAGAAAATTTAAACTTTCCCTCGCATTTAATGCACTCTTACCACCCTCCAACAGCTCTATTTCAAATGCAATTATAAAAGGACTTATTTTGTGATGTTCTAGAGTTGTTGCAAGCATTAAGAGGACATTAAATCTTAATTCACTCATAAGCAACAAAGTAATCGAAGCCTTCAAGCACTCAGCCTTTAATTTCTTTATTAAAGGCTTTCAACCACTTCTTGGGAAGCTTTCATTACATTTAAAGTGAGCTCAAATCATGCTCAAAGTCTTCCCCTATGGATTAATTGAAGCACGTCATAAAGTGTAAATCTTTTCTTTCATATTTACTTTTGTTATTGCTTTGAGTTGGTACTAGATGCCAAATTCAAGAAGAGAAACATTGATTGTTGGAGTGTGTCTCATAATCAATTTGCTAGTGTATTCACGCCCCCTTAAGCTGGAATTAAGAAGAGTGCCAAGGCACTAATTGTTAAACACCCCCTTGAGCTAGAATTAAGAAGAGTGCTTTGTGCACTAATTTGTATTTCATCATTTGTATAGTGGAACCAAAGTCACTAAGGAGAGTGGTTGGAAGAGTGGAGAAGAGAAGGAATCTTGAACCACTATAAAAATTTTTGTCTATTGTGTGGTTGCCTCTCTTACTTGCATTATTCTTTTGTTAGAATTGGTTTTAATCCTTAAAGGGGTTAACTACTAATTTTTATAAACCCAATTCACCCATTTCCTCTTGGGTTATGCATCACTAAAGTGACCAACATAATTTTTTGGGAAGTACTTTTCTCTACATTCAAAGAAAGCTTAAGGCATCTTCAAGCCTTCCTCCACGCTCAAACTATAACACTCTTTAAAAGTGTAATCTCTCTTTTTTCTCATTTACATCTTATTGCCTTAAGTTGGTATTGGAGGACAAACTCAAGAAGAGAAGTTTGATTATTGGAGTATATCTCATAATCAATTTGCTGAATCGTGTTCACTCCCCCTTGAGTTAGAATCAAGAAGAGTGCATAGGCACTAAATTATTTATACGTCCCCTTGAGCTTGAATCAAGAAAAGTTTGGTTTCACTAAGCTGTAAACTTCTACTAGTATCGTGGAACTGAAGCTACTAAGGAGAGTACTTGAAATATTTGAGTAGAGAAGGTATCTTGAACAATTATAAAAAAATTTATCGTCTATGTGATTACCTTTCTATTTGCATTATTCTCCACATTGAACTGGAAAGTGGGTTTTAATCCTTAAAGGGGTCTTCTTAGAATTTTTCTAAACCTAATTCACTCCTCTCCTCTTGGATTGAGCCTTGCCTTAGGGACCAATAAGTGGTATCAGAGTGAGATAAAAACCTATTTGTAGAGATCTAAATGGCAAACTTATCAATATCATCTTATGTATTCACCAAGTGGCAATCTAACAACCAACCACCCTTATTCAATGGTGTAAATTTTCCCTATTGGAAGCTGAGAATGAAGTAGTTCATCATAGCTAGTGACATGGAATCTTAGAAGGCCAAAGAGGTGGAGTAACTCTCTACAAGGCCCTGTAAATTTCAAAAATATAAATTTTCACTATTATAAAGTTTTGATAATTTTTCTGGTGCGGCATATGGTAAAATTGAATTTTTGAGAAATTTTATTATGGAAAAATAGTAAAAATGGATGGAAAATACATATTAATGTGAGGATGATGAGGATATACATTAACCAATGATTTATAGGTGAAGAAAAAAAATCAAAAATTGCATGTGGAAAGCTAAAAAATCAAGTTGCTGGTAATTTTTGGCAAATTTTGATTAAAATCAAAATTAATTGAAAAATAGGTAATAAAATTATGCAAAGATTATATTTGATAGATATATAATTAATTTAGACATATGATGTATTAAATGAATGACTTACATGTGCCAAAAATGAGAAGTAGATGGGGTTTTGAAAATCCAAGATGAGTGCATGTGTATGGAATTAAGTGGGAGCATGGACTACCAACATAAAAAAAAATATAAAATCTCATTGCAATACCCATCCCCATCCTCTCCCAACGTGAAAGCCTATGTTTATAACCTCTTCAACATGAGTTCTTTCCCCCATAATGCCAATTTTCTATTTTGATGGATTTTGCTTCAAGTGATCACTAGCAAATGATGATTCAAGTGATTAGCAGCCCCTAGTTTCCAATTTCTTGTGGAATAAAGAGATGGTAGCCACAAAATCTCAATTTCCTATTTCTGGTTAGTGGGACCAACCTTATAAACTTAGAGATTTAGGTAATTGCTTAATTTAATTTGCATGTTGAAGATGTTTAGGGACAAATTCCATGTAAAAGCATGTAGAAAATTGATGAAAATTCAAACCCAAATTCAATGGGGTTGCTGGAATTTTAATGAGGATAAAAAGGGGTTGTAATTAAGGTGCCTAATCCCAAATTAATAATTTATTTATTTCAGCCATGGGTCAACAATAAACAACATGAAAACAAGCTGTAGAAATGGTAGTTTAAGGATGACTGTATCGTGCTATCAATGTTGATTAGGGGCTGAAAAATTTAGATTGTATGCAAGGTAATTAGGATAATTTCTAAAGGGTTAAACATGATTTAATTACCATCATAATAAGATAGCAATTGAGCTTAAACAGTTAATGCATCTAGGGTAAATTAAATAGGCAATTAGGTGATGCATTCATTGTATTTTGGAATGCAATTTCATGCAAAATTTGTATTGAATAGGCTGCAATTTTGTGGGAGAATTAAGGCACCATTAAAGGGTGTATATGGGAGCTTAATGGCAGTGCAAATTAGTTAGTATCATAAGGTAAGCAGGTGTTTTTTCTTAAGTTCCATTTAGTGCATTGAATTGATTCCAAATTGTGCAATTATTTTCTGAAATTTTTGGTACATGAGTCATATTGTTTTAAGCATGCATTATACACCCCATACAATCATGATTAATGTATTATATTAGCATAAATTAATTGCAATATATAAAATATGAAAAATTAGATGAAAAATGCCAAATTTGTATGAATAGTGCACTGACAGAAAACCTTACCAAGTACCTCTCTTGAGGTTGATTAAAAACCAATTTAGTGATGTTATTTTGAAAAAATAAAATATATAATTAAAATATATATAACTAAATACCATCATACCAAATTTTAAGAACAAATTCCACCATTTGACCCCTCAAGAAAACCTGAACATTAAATACTCTAAAAATGAGATGCTGATAGCGTCCCACCCTTTTGAATTTTTGTTTTATTTTTAATCTTCTCATTTTGACTTATTTTAAGCTAAAATTTTTAAAATTATTATATTTTATTAGGTTGAAGTAACTAAAATATTTTGAGTGGCAACAACGATGTAGAATTTTGTTTAAAACTTTTATATATTTTTTCATGTTTTATTTTTTAAATTACTCAATTTAAATTATTTTGATCTAAATTTTGGATCAAATATTTTTCATATTATTCAAAATTTATAAACTAAAAAATAATAATTTTATTTTAGAATTTGTGTATGTGTATTTTATACCCCCAGGAGTGCCGATAAATTTTGGTTTTGGCATCTGGTTGGTGTGGAGCCTAGTGTGACTCATATATGTATTTTATGATAGTCGTGGGGCCATCCTATGTTAGCCATATGGCAAGGAGTGGCCTGGTTGGCCAATGGGCGGTTGTGTGGGCAACCGGGGTAGTCAAGCGTTGCTATTGGCCTGGATGGCCTGATTGTTATGACTTGCCTCAGCAGCTTATGTAGGCATGTTTATGGAGAACTAGTACTCTTATGCGGCGACAAGGGTGGGGTGCCACTGGATACAACAGCGTGGCTATGTGGGCCTGGCTGGCTTCTAGCCAAGAGTGACAGGATGGACTTAACATGTTGAAGAGTCAAAGGGTAGTGTTCTAATTTGTGTGTATCCTGGGGAGGAGTGTGTGGATGGTTGAGAAGTGTGTCAATGATTGTGGAGTGTGTGGATGATAGTGGAGCAGTGTACTGGCATAGAAGGTGGTTGTATAATATGGATTAGCAGATAGAAAGAGCAGTATGATGTATCGATATTCGAACCGGTATTGACTGGTTAACTATGTATGTAATATTATTATGAGTATGTGTATGAAATAACTAATAAAATGTTAACATTAAAATCTTAATGAACCTAGCCTCTGACTAATTGTGACATCCTGCATATGGCATGACATGTTTTTCCTATTTGCATCATTGTTTACTACTCTATTTGCCATTGTTTATTGCATTATTTATAGTCATCTTTTTTTGCTGACCTACTTACTGAGTTTTGCCCAAACTCACACTTTTATTTAAATTTTTAGCTGACAGGCCAGAGAATGGAGCCCAACAGGGTGTTGGGTCTCGTGATGGGGCTAGGCCATGACACCATTAGAGGCTTTACTCCTTTTCATGATCTATGATGATGTATATTATTGTATGGATTTTGGATGTATACTAGACATGTATCATTATTTAGTTGTACAACATGTCATTTTATGGTATAGATGTATATGATTTGATAGCTAGTGTGTAGTGTACCTCAATCTTCATCTGTGGGTGCTGTTGTGATGTGTGTTATGGAGGTGGTAGTTATATATTACATGCAGGAAATGGTAGGGCCTAGAGGTGGCCATATTATATTTGCATATTTGAGAATATTTATTATGTAATAATTGTGGTTTAACATATTGTATACAGGATAATGGTGGTAAGTCAAGGGAGACTCTGCCAAAATTTCATATAAATTTACCACTAGTGACATTTCAAGGAGGAGGGGCGTTACACCCTCACAACTAAGGGCATTGGTTCTTGGACTAAAGACGACACAACTAATGTCCAAAATAATGCAAAGGCAATGAACTCTCTATTTGGTGCCTTATTGGCAACCGAGTTTAATCGAGTTTCATCATGTACCATAGCCAAAGATATTTGGGACAAGTTAGTATCCATTTATGAAAGTTCCTCCCAAGTTAAGGGAACTAGGAGGAACATTCTCATAAAAGAATTCAAGAATTTTAGAATGAAAGAAGGAGAAAGCATCTCTGGAATGTATGCCCAATTTTCTAAAATTACTAATGCTCTCAAAGGTCTAGAGAGAGAAATCTCTAATTCTTAGGAGATTATGAAGATATTTAGAGTACTTCCTGAATCATGGAACCAAAAAATTATGGCAATAGAAGACACCAAGGACCTAAACACATTAAAGGTCAATGACTAAATTAATTTGCTCATGTCCTATGAGTTATTAAAAGTAAACAAAAGAGCTAGTTTAACAAAGAAAAATAATGGCTCTTAAGGTAACCAAAGAAAGCAATAGTTACCCAAACTCACAAACTAAAGATGAAGTTGCTATGCTGGCAAAAAATTCAAAAAACTTGTAAGAAGTAAACAAGCTAGCAGCTCAAGGAAGTAGCCCAAAAATGATGAGAGAAAGAAAAGAGAAAGAAGAAGAAATTGGTTAAATTGCTACAAATGTGGAGGAGTTTGACAAATGATTGTTGTATGTCCAAATGAAAAGAGACCAGACTTCAATGAAAATGAGAATAGAAAAGAAAAATAATTTAGAAGACCATTAAGAAATCAAGCTGGAGGAATGTATGTAAATAAAGATCTGTCTTCAAGTACTAGCTCAAGTGAAAGAGATGATAAGGAAGTGGGCAACTTTGTAAGAATTTGCTACATGGTTCATATAGAGAATGAGTCCTCAAAGCCACACCACAACCAAGGACCAATCAAAGAAGAACAACAACAATTTGGAACCTTAGGTAAATCCCTATTACTCTTACATTTCTAATTCCTCAAGCTCCACTAGTGATGGTGGTAAATATAATAAGCTTGAAGAGTTACAACAATCATATGACTATCTCTTCAATGAATTTGTGGCCCTTGGGTAGAATTTCACACAAAGAAAAGTCATTTTGATGTAACTGTGAAAGTTAATCCATACTCGTTTAAAGGAACATATCTCTACAAAAGGAAGTTGACAATTTAAAGAAAGAGATATAAATATTGAATAGCATGTTGAATAAATTCTCCAACCTAATAGAATTAGTAACCAAATTTCTTCAAATGATTAAATAGAAAAGTAAGAAGGGGCCTAGTCATGAAGAATCTGATGGCAATGAACCTTAAGAAAATAGAAATTTTAGTGTATGGACCGGAAACTAGCCATACATTAGAAGATTTATAGGACACTCTTGGGTTAGAAAACCAAAAGCATATCATGCACCAAGTAGAACCACTAGTAAATGTCATTTCTACAATAAAGAGGGACACAAAATATATAATTGCTATGCTAGAAAGCTATAAAGAAAGGGTGCAAGGTTGAGATGGAAACCCAAGGATAGTGCATATCCCTCTTTCGCACACAAATTCACTAACAAAAATGGACCCACCACTTGGATGCCAAACGGGTGAAGAGAATGTTTGTTATTATGATTGCAGATAATTTTTAAAGTTATCACAAGGAACATCTAGTTCATGGATAGTGGATGTTCAAGGCATATGACTAGAAACAAAGACCTCTTCAAAGAATTGAAGCCCATACTGGAAGTATAGTTGTATTTGACAATAATGATAAAGGTTTCAATAAGAGTAAAGGTAAATTTTATTGGTTATTTAATGCATGAATTGAAGATGTTTTATATATAGATGGTCGTAAACATAACTGACTAAGCATTAGCCAATTACGTGATGGAAGTGATAAGTTTATATTTGATTCATTCATATACAATGTATGTGATGCCAATGATGATCTTATGTTCAGTAGAAAAAGGCATGAAAATATTTATTTGGTTAATCTAGATGAAATTATAGGAAAATGCCTAATTGTAGTCAGTGATCACCCATGGTTGTGGCACAAAAGAATGAGATATATTAATATGTCAAAATTATCAAATCCTTATGGAAGAAAAACTTGATAAATAATCTACCAAAGCTAATATATGATAAGGATCATATTTGTAAAGCTTGTCAAATGTCAAAATAGACTAAAACATATTTTTCACCCAAGGATGAAGTTTCCACATTTAGACCACTAGATTAATTCCACATAGATTTGTTTGAGTCATCTGACATCTTGAGTTTGTGTGGCAAAAGATGTGTATGTCACTATAAATGACTATTCTAGGTTCACATGAGTGATCTTATTGACAAGCAAGGATGAGGCCTTCTCTATGTTTTTCATCTTCTCAAAGCTTGTTCAAAATGAGAAGCAATTGTCCATTATCTCAATAAGAACTGACCATGGTAGTGAATTCAAAAATAGAAAATTTATTAATTTTTGTGAAGATAAAGGAATTCACCATAGCTTCTTAGCCTCTAGAATTTCAAAATAAAATGGAGTTATGGAAAGAAAGAATAGGACAATTCAAGAAATGACAAGAACTATGTTGAATGATAGCAAATTGACTAAGAGATTTTTGAGAGAGACAATTACCAGTGCTTGCCATGTGCTAAATAGAGTTACCATTAGAGCAATTTTGAAAAAAAACTCCCTATGAGCTTTAGAACGGAAGAAAACCAATTGTCTCTTATTTTGATTCCTTTAGTTGTGTATATTATGTGTTGAAAAATGGGAAGGATAATCTTGGAAAATATGATCTAAAAAGTGATGAATTTATCTTCATTGGTTACTCTTCTAATAGCAAAGTATTTAGAGTTTTCAATATGAAAAATCAAGTTGTAGAAAAATTGATGCATCTTACATTTGATGAATATAGATTAACCCAAGGAAAATCGATGCATCTTACATTTGATGAATATAGATTAACCCAAGGAAAATCAATGCATCTTACATTTGTTGAATATAGACAATGATGTAGATGAAAAAACTACATCTAGAAAACAAAGGGAGAGAAGAAACTTCAAAGTAAAATGATAATCTAAGTTTAGATCATGAAGAGGAGATAAGTGAAGGTAATGTTTCCTTCCAACATCCTACTGATTTGAAGTTCATGCAAGCCCATCCTAGAGATGAGTCCATCCTAAAGATGAAGTTATAGGTGATATCTATGACAGTATTAGAACAAGAAGATCTATGCACAACATTTGTGGGAACTTTGCTTTTATTTCCAACATTAATCCTAGTTGCATTTATTGAACCCTCATTAATGAAAATTGGATCATTACAATACAAGAGGAACTAAACTAGTTTGAAGGAAATAATGTTTGGGAACTAGTTCCAAGACCTAAGCACATTGATGTAATAGGAACCAAATGTGTCTTTAGGAACTGTTGGCTCTCGTTCAAGTATACATGATCACAAGTAATATAGATGAGGTGAGTTGAGTATTGTTCCCACGAGGAAGTACGTTGTCACACACTAAGTACCAAACTTATATCAAATTAGTATTATTTGATTGAATGAATTGCAACAATCATTTTCAAACTAAATCTAAACAGAATAATGAAGCTAACAAATAATAAGAGCAAAAGAACAAATATCAATGGATGAAATATCTAGGGATTCAACTTCACCTAGCAAATCCACTTGTATTGATGAATTACATTGAGTAAATTATCATTCCTCTTATTGTCAATTAGATGCACTAAGTATCTACCACCCCTTCTCAAGTGATATGGTAGATGTGACTATTGAAGTTACCTACTATGTCTCCATTCAAATCCAAATCAATAAACTCATTAAGCTTAGGCATCCATATGTAATATAAGCGCTCGCAAGGTCATGCTCACATGGATTGCACATATACAATGGCTATATCTAAACTTCATTGCATCATATATTCTTCAATTCAAGATTCGATTCCTAATTCACCTCTCTCAAGTATAAATTAAGAATCCTAGTTCATGCACATGGTAGTCAAGCACATATACTCATTAAGCTTAAAAAAGATGAAACAATGAGAAAGAAGATAATTTAACTTAAAAAAAAATCAAAATTCAACACAACCTTCATTGCTAGGATCCATTTAACCCTAGATAAAAGAAATTTAGAACATCATATTTGAATTAAAACTAACTAAGTAATTAATAAATATCATCATAATTTTAGTTTTAATGTTGATTCAAAACAATAGATAAACTACAAAGAAAATAAAAACAAAACATGAAAGTTGTAGTAGCTTTCTCTAAAGATCTTCTTGCTCTAAGCTTCTCCTCATCCAACTCTCTCTGTTCAACTATGTTCATCCTGGATGTCCTTAAATAACCCAGGCAGGAGGGTTTTAGTAGAACTCTTCCATGAAGTGTAATGCCTCTACACAAGAGATTCTCTTCCAATAATAACTCAATATTTCCTCATGAAAATATAGCTTCCAAAATATTACAGTGCATAAAAATAAAAGTTCTAAAAATAACTGAGTTTCTGTACAACTTGGGTTTTAAAAATTACAACATATCTTGTGCGTAAAAATCAACTCCCAATAATAACTTCACAATGCACATTTCTCAGACTCTAAGATTCATAGCATCTAACGCATGGAAATTAGCTTCTAAAAACAACTCAATTTGTACACTTCAAAACAATTTACAATTCTACAACTTCTAAGACCAACAAGTGTTGCAACACCCAACTTCTATCTACATTCTATCCCTCTAAAATACTCTGAAATCTTCAAACTTACTTCTGAAAGTTGCTGTTGAAAATTTTTTTTGAAGTTTTAAAAATTTCTTTCTTGTTAAGCTACTTCAGAAATTCTAAAGATCGAGCTCCAAAAGTTCTTCAAAATTTTTGATATTAATATTTCAAGCTTCAGTATCCCTTCAAAATTTCTTATAGTCTAGGAAAGTTTTAGTATTTTATTCATACCTTTTTTATATGAACTCAGAATTATGTAATTCTTATCCCATTTGATAGATAATTTCATGGGATACATCTTTCATGTTGATTAGTTTTTCTAAATTAGTGTCTATCATAAGTTTTTTGAGATCACAAGGGATGCCTTTTGATAACTTTTAGAGTTAATGTATCAAAAGTTCTAATGGGAATTGTTTCGAATATAACCTTCTCATTTTAACTTAAGATCATGTGATTATTAATGCATTGAAAAGATAACTTTTAGATATACAATTTTCATGTTGGACTTGATTTCCAAATCATCCTCAAAATATGCCAAAATTGGACCACAAGTGATATCATTTTCTTCACATCAGAAATTTCTATCAATGGGAATAAAGTCTGAGATAGTTGTAATATTTTGGCTATAACTTCCATATTTCAAATACAAATCCTATTAATCTTGATTTATTAGATAGATAAATTCAATGGATAAAACTTCTATGTTGAACACTTAAGCTGAATCAGTCTCCATCTATACTCAACATGGATGCCAGGTTTCATCACATTAGATGTCGCGATGTTTGATTTAGATGTCATGGTGCTCAAACTCTCTGATTGCCCAACACTTGTGTAAGTCCATTTCAGAATTTTTGACATACTTCTGAAGTTATCTTTAGAATTTTTGACCTCAATATTTCACTACTTTTGAATCTTCATTTTTTGGCCATTTGTTCATTATCCAAACTTCATTGGTTTGCTCCTTTCTCCACTTTGATGTCTTCCATATTGTCTTTTATTTCTTACACCTAATTATCTTCAAATATAAATAATAGATCAACATAGAATTCACTTCAAGTAATAACCAAATTAAGTATAGATTTACTAGAATATGATTATAAACCACTAAATTTACATCAAAAGAAGATCCAAGACATGTAAATTTAGGCATTAAAACATGGTATATTATGAGCTCAACAAATACCCCCAAACTTAACTTTTGATTATTCTCGAACAAAAACCAAACCGATGAAATAGTTAGGATAGTCTCTCTTACTCAATCAAAACATGCTAGACAAATTGCACATATACACATGACTTAAAAATCATTCAAGACACTTGTTATGTAATCTCATGAAACTCATGCTTCCTCAATCCCTTTATGAAGTGAGAATGTGTGTGTGCTTTGTCAATCTCATGTTACATGCATGCCTTTCTATCAATAATATGTAATTTAGTGATTTTAATGATTTTCATAAAATATTCCATAAGCTTGCATTTCATAATCGCTCTCCACTAATGTTGACAACTTTGTCCACTTGCATCAATAGGTTTTTGTTAAGCTAGTAATGGGGCCTTGGGTTTAGCTAACAAATAAAAGGAATAATGATTCAAAAAGTAAGAGATTATAAATAAGTTACAAATGAATATTCACTCTCTTGACTTATTCTTTGGGGTTCTTTCCATTTTTATGGGTTGTATTACTAACACACCCCAAACTTGTTTTCTTTTAAGTTCTTGAGGATGTGATCCCCCCCAATTAAATGATAATTCCTCATTGATTTTTTCTTTATTTTGACATTCTTCTTTTCAATTCCCCGAAACTTAATTTCTTTTGCTTCACTCATACCTCTCTAACGACCATATGCATAGAATATACTCTTATAGGTCAAGCATGATTTTTTAGGTTGAATAAGTTTAGATGACGAGGCTAAAGAAAGAAAATTGAATTGTGGTCTTTCACATGCTTTGCATATGCCATTCTTTCAGTAAGGCTCAATGACGACACTAGTGATATGATGTACTAGGTTAGCTTGAAAGGCTCAAACTAATCAAAGAAAATGCCCAAATCATTTCTAAGTAAACATGTTATCTAGGATTTCACCTTAAGAGATAATCAAACAAGTTCTAGCCTGTTTATGTTAATCAAAATATGTCACCCAATTTATAAAATCATCAACTAATCAAAACACACTTCACATTATCATAATATAATGTGCTCAAAAATCATCATTTATGAGAAAGAAAGATTTATCACAAGAATCATTAAATCACAAGGTAGCATCTATCCTTCCTTCAATATCATGTGTAATGGTAATCAAAAACTATGCCTATGTTATTGACCATCAAGAGAGAATCCTATTCAATTTCAATGTTTAATAAATTTGCATAATTTCTCATAGACTTTTTTAGCTAAGTCAGAAAAAATTAAAGCTCATTGAAAATGTATACCTAAATTTTGGAAAAAAATTTGCCCCCTAAAACTGAATGAAAGTCTTCAAATATACCCCCAAATTTAAACTAAACATTATAGTCAATGTGAAAGAATGAAAGAACATTAAGATTGAGGGCTTCCTCGAATAAAGTGATATAGTTTTATCATGTTCCTACAATGCAGATGTGAACTGTCTAACTATCTATCTATTTCTACTGAGTTAAACTTTTTCTTCTAAAATGTATCATTTTCCTTTTCTAGTGGACAAGAGTTGATCAAACTATTGATGGTTGCAAGACAAATTTGTCTGAAATCAAGAAAGCACAAAAAAAATCTGAAAATAAAGAAAAATAAAGAAAAAATGAGCTGGACTAAAAATCCTAAAAGATAAGAGATGAAGAAGTAGTTCTTATTTATAGTGTTTAGCTTGACTGTCTCTTTCTTTAAGATGGTTCTTTTAAGTCCAATGTGAACTTCTGTTTGTCAAATCTTCCTTCAAAGTATGGCTTCAGACACTGACCATTCACTTTAAATGTTCCCTTGGTGTCATGAGCAACTTCAATTGTCCCATAGGATAATATTCTAGTGATAGTGAAAGGACTTGACCATCTGGACCATAACTTACTAGAAAATAATCTAAGGTGAGAGTTATAAAGTAACACTTTTTGACCAATTTCAAATATTCGTCTTAGAATGTGCTTATCATGCCATTTCTTTGTACGCTTTTTGTATATCTTGTCATTCTTATAAGCTTCATTGTGAAGTTCATCCAGCTCATTCAGTTGTAGTAATCTTTCTTCTCCAGCAAGTTGCTTGTCGAAATTCAAAAAATTTAGTGCCCAATATGCTCTGTGTTCTAATTCCATAGGTAAATGACAAACCTTTCCAAACACTAGCCTAAAAAGAGACATCCCAATGGGTGTTTTTAATGCAGTCCTATAGGCCTAAAGTGCATCATCAAGTTTTACTAACCAATCTTTCCTAAAGGCATTAATATTTTTCTCCAATTTTTTTTTATTTTCCTATTTGAAACTTCTACCTATCCACTAGTTTGAGGATGATAGAGAGTTGCAATCTTGTGTATGACTTTGTATTTATGAAAAAGTGCATCAAACTATTTATTGTAAAAATGTATTCCCCCATCCTTGATGATTGCTCTAAGAGTGCCAAATCTGGTAAAAATATTTTTTTCAAGAATTTAATCACTAATTGAGCATCATTTATTAGTGTTACTATAGCTTATACCATTTAGACACATACTCTATAGCTACCGGAATGTACTTATGGCCAAAAGAAGAGGGAAATGGTCCCATGAAATCAATACTCCAAACATCAAATAATTCACACACTAGAATGTTATTTAAAGGCATCTTATTTCTCCTAGAAATATTTTCCATTCTCTGACATCTATCACATGAAAGTACATGGGTGTGTGCATCTTTGAAAATTTTTAGCCAATAAAAACTAGATTGCAAAACCTTAACTGCAGTTTTGGTGGAACTGAAATGCTCACCTGCCTCTCCATCATAATAATGTAGTAGAATACTTAGCGTTTCCTCCTATGGTACACATCTCCTTATCACCTAACTTGCATAAACTTTAAATAGGCAAGTTCTTTCCAAAGATAATGTTTAACATTAGAAAAGAAATTTTTCTTTTGTTGATATGACATGTCAGAGGGTAGAACATTACTTGCCAAATAATTCACAAGATCAACAAACCATGGTATTTGTGTGGAGTTGACATGAAATATATGCTCATTAGGGAATTCTTCTAGAATTGGAGTTTTGTCTTCTTTTGTAGTTGGAATTCTAGATAAGTGATCTACAACCTGATTCTCAATTCCCTTCTTATCCTTGATGTCCAAATCAAATTCCTACAACAAGAGAATCCACCTAATCAATCTAGGCTTTGCTTCTTTATTTGCAAGAAAATATTTTAGAGCTGAATGGTTAGAATAAATAATCACTTTTAAACCAATCTAGTAAGAATGAAATTTATCAAAAGGAAAAACTACTACCAAAAGTTCCTTTTCTGTTGTTGAATAATTCAAATGAGCTCCTGATAAGGTCCTACTAGCATAGTAAATGGTTTAAAAATTTCTCCCCTTTCATTATCCCAAGATAGCTCCCAAGGCAATATCACTTACATAACAGATTATCTCAAAAGGTAAATGCCACTTTGGGGCTACCATGGTTGGTGTTGAAACCAATTTGTCCTTCAAAGTGTTAAAGGCCTATCAGAAATCATCTGAAAAGTTAAATGGTACCACCTTAACTAAGAGGTTAGAGAGCGGGTTTTAGCAATTTTTGGAAAGTCCTTAATAAACGATCTATAAAATTCTGCATGCCCCTGAAACCTCGGACAAGTTTAATAGATGTGGGTGGAGGCTATTTTTCAACGACCTCCACTTTGGCACAATCAACTTCTGTTCCTTTATCTGAAATCTTATGTCCAAGCACTAACCCTTCCTACACCATAAAATGACACTTCTCCTAATTTAGAATAAGGTTATTCTCGTCACATCTTTGCAACACCAAAGCCAAATTATGTAGACATGAATCAAATGATGAGCCAAAAACAGAAAAATTATCCATGAAAATCTCAATGTATTACTCAACCATATAAGAAGAAATGGTCATCATACACATGCAACTTGCATATCATTATAATAAGTTGGTTATGTAATCTATTTGATTACCTCCATCACAACGCTACTATTGATTATGGGCAAGCTATGGACATGTGTGGTTTTATTAACAAAATTTTGGTGCATTTAATTAAATGTGGTAATGGATTGTACAAGTGGATATTGTTGGTATAGGGGAGATTGTCTAGCATTCCTCATGATACTCGCCCATAGTAATGCCTGACAAGTGGGGCGTTACAGCCTCCTATACCAACTCAAGGCAAATAAACAAAGTAAATGGATAAGGAAAGATTACACTTTTATAGAGTGTTATGGGTGAGCTCAGGGAAAGACTTGAAGATGCTTTAAGCTTGCATTGAATGTAGAGAGTGTACTTCCTAAGAGGTCATTACGAGCCTTTAATGAAGAACTTTAAGATTTAAGAGCATGAAGGCTTTAAATGCTTATTTCTTGTGAGTAAATGAAGATTAAAGCTCTCTTAATTATTGCAACAACTTTCAAATGTCCCTTAGTTACTCCTTCTATAGATGCATTTGAAATAGAGCCATTGCAGTGCATTAAATGTGAGGGAATGTCCAAAATTTTTTATTAATGAAGCAGCAGGTGGATTGCAATCAGCTACGGAAATTGGATGTGATTTGATAGGCGATATGGCAAGACACTATGGTATCGGTCATAGTGAAAACCTTAGTTTTCTCCCAAACCCTTGTCTCTATCCATTAGTAGGCGATATCGCAGGTGGCTACATTGTCAGTTGCACTCCAAGTGCTACTGCAAGTGGCTAGGGCTTGCTAGGGGGGTACTCCTTTAGGTGTGGTAGGCAATACATGATGGCGCCTTCGACTTCGGCTGTGGGGTCATAGGTGCGACCCGTAGGTGGCTGTGGTATTGGTTGCAAATGTATAGGGACTTTATTCTTCTTGAAGACATCACAAGCAGTTTCTACAAGCAGCTGCGATGCGGCTGCCCGGGCGGTTATACTTTCAGCAGCAGTCCTGCACTCACTTTTTTGCACTTGTGTTCTTTAGATTTTCATTATTTTTCACATTAATTCCTTTATGGGTTTATTAGTCATCAAAATTAGGCTCGTACATTTGATTTGTAAGTTGGAGAATTCACAATCTCCCCCTTTTTGATGATTGACAAAACTCATACTAACTTCAGTACTTCATGTTTTTTGTATTATATTTCAATGAGTATGACTTGCTATCACATACACTCTTAAGAATTTTGTAAAAATCACTATTTTGAATAACAATATATCAAGGCATAGTGAAATAAATCTTGGACATTTTTTAAACATCACAATTTTGAATAATAATAGATCAAGGCATAGTAAAGTACATCTTAAATATATCAAGCCATGAAGTTGATAATAGAAAGTCTAACTAAGAATGGAATTCCTATTTAAGATTTTAAACTGTTAAGTTTCCCAAACGGGCTTCACATATATGCCTTGAAATAGTAATTCACTTCATGATATGATCATTTTAATCAATCATTATCAACCACATGATGAATATCAAATCAAATTAAGCAACCATATTTATCCTAATTAAATCAAATTATTCAACAATAGTAAGGAAGTACCATCATCACATCATAGAAACAAAGGTATCAAGCATAACCACATAGAGTATTAGCACACAATTCCTCACAATGTGATCGCTTATAAAAAAAATCACATCCAACCTCACGACATAGGCCACTCAAAATAAAAAATCAATCTACTCTCCTTTCCTCCCCCTTGTTGTCAATCAGCAAGTGTTTGGGAAGTATCAGATGTAGCCTGAGAGTAGGCTAACTCCCCCTTAACTAGTGATGGTGTGGCTAGCTCTACAAAGGTAAAGGTTGGCTTAGAGACACAATAAGAGCGTAACAGAGTGGCTTCCTGAGCAGGTGAGGTGTGAATAAGAGATGTGTGTATAGGAGTGAATGCGGTAGGTTGAGATATACCAAAATGAGAGAGAAGAATATTAATCTTCCCTCCAAGTGTTTGCTTGAGGTAAATTTGGTCCACATGAATCTGAAAGACATCATCTCTATGATGTCAAACCTCAACTACTAGTCTGGCGAGTGCAGAGGATGGTTGTGGGGATGGTTGGACTGGAGAGGGGGCATGTGATGAAGAAGAAGCTTACTCTATAATGGTCTCTCTTGCAATGTCTACTCTTTCTCTCTCATCCTCCTCCCCCGAGGAGAGTGGCCTTCCTGCTTTTTCTTCTCTTTCTTCCTCCCCACTTGACTCATCATCTGTCATTCCCCTTTTATGCTTCTCCTCCATCGCCTCTTTTATGCTTCTCCTCCATCTCCTCTTTACAATCTTCCTCCCTCACTTACATTCTCTTTAGGTGGGCCAGTCCCTTTTCTACATAGACATGTAGATTGCAGCCTCTCCTTTAGTGGGAATAGAGAAATGTTCAAACACCTTATTTAACTACATCCAATATGGGACAATATGATTAGTGCAGGAAGGCATATAGTTGAATACATTCAAGATGAGCTTGGGTAGCTAACTTTTTGATAGTTATAAATCATGTAAATCACTCTTGCCTTCGTAGCTGTGACCTAATCTTTGCTTCCAAGGTTAGGTATGATCATAGATTCTAGCACCTTCCTCAACATTTTGACCTCTATAGTCAAATTAGCTATCTTCATATATCAATGAGCAAGATTATATATTGTCTCAGTTGACAAGGCATTGAAAAGCTCTTCACTTTTCATGCCAAGTTCCTCATCATCATATGGAACCCCTAGTATCTCTCCTAAATGTCTCTCTAGAGAGATGAGATGTGTGCCAAAGTGAATCTTCCTACCCTCAACCCAAAATAATAATTGGGAAGGTTCTGTGGAGAAAATTTTGGTTTGGAAACCTTTTTCCCATCCAATTCCTTAGGTAATGACTTTAAATCAATTATTTTCATTGTCTCTCTTCCTTCTTCCCTTTCCCCCATATTGACTTCTTCTTCCATTCCATTTCCACTTCTATGACTATGAGTGGGTTAGGAAAGGTTTCTTTATGAGTCCTTAGTGAATCAAACTCATTTGAATCCAATGGTGGCTCTAGAAGTGGATCCCCTCAAAGAAGAGGCTCCTCCTCTTGTTTTAGGCAATTTGATTTTACATGAGGGTTTGAATATGACTATTTTAGGTGCCATGGGATACGAGGTGTGATGTAAGGGATGGAAATAGGAGAATAATGAAGTAATTTGGTAGATTTTGTTTGGAGTAGAGATTTAGGAAGAACAAGGGAGCCAGAGTACGAAAGGAGTGGAATAGAAAATGAACCAACATGAAAAGTTTATTCGCTTTCAAATCCGTAGGTGCTAGCGCCCAGGCAACTCTAGTGCCAAATGTAATTTTCCTAAATTTATGAATTTTCTCCTCTAAAGTTTTGGACTAATTCTAATTTTTAGTACAATTTCCATCCAACTTAGTCATTATCACTAAAGTTTAATTCATTTAATGCAAACATCATTTTCTACATGTTTGAACAAATCATCATAGATACACAATATTTAATTCTGACAATGCATGATCCTATGTATTTGTGTCTATCATTCCTAGTTCTCTTTTAATTTTGTAGAAGCTATCTGGTGATAATAGTTTTGTGAAAATATTAGCAAGTTGAGCATCTGTAGGCACATATTCCAAAACATCATTTTTATATGGTCTCTAATAAAGTGATGCTTAATTTCAATATGCTTAGTGTATAAATTAACATTGGATTTTTCATCAAGCATGTTACGCTAGTATTGTCATAACTTATTGTTGGCCCCTTGTAAATTATGGCTCAAGAGTAGGAGGGTGAATTGGGATTTTAAATATTTTGGCCAAGTTCACACAATAGTGCTAAAATAAAATGAAATAGATTATGCAGCACACTAAGATAATGATTTGTATAGTAGTTTGGTCCTTCCTAGTTTCCTACTCCACTTCTTTAAGTCAGTCTTCATATTGCTTCCTATTGCACTTAGGTTCCACTAACACTTTGATTAGCACTCTAATAAAAAATACACTTATTAGTTTTCTCAAGCTCACCAACCAATTCTTACAAACCAGTAAGTCCTTTCTACTTGCTCTAACAAACACTAATAAATAGCAAGCCCCTTCCTTGCTATACCAGAAAATAGAAAATCTAACTTGTATAGATGAATGCCTCTTACTTAGGCTATTTGTATAATTTAATGCAAGACAATAAATAATATGACACTTAAAAATAAATGTTTCAAACTCTAAAATGGTCATTGAAGATATAGCTTTGAATGTTGTATCAAAGATGTGTGCAGGTGGAGTTTGAAGCTTGGAAGAAAATTGAATGTTTGAGTAAATGCTCATTTAAATATCTCAACTACTTAGTTATGTACTTTCCAACAATTTGAATCTTTTATTTATATTGCTGGAAGAGTACTTAGCTATTGGTTACTCTTTCTGGCAACTTTATGACTATTCTGGGTTACATTTTCGGCACTTCATGCAAACTACCTTGAAAAACACTTTTAGACCCTTTGACATAAAATTTCAGAGACTCTAAAGGTTGGGTGTTGTCAGTTACTATTGTTGCATTTAATTCTAGAGCTTCTGAAGCTCTCTTTTAGACATTCTGAGTGTTAGCTAGTTTGAACTTCTTTACAACTACACACTTTAGATCCTTTGAAGATAATCTTAGACATTTTGAAGTTCCTTCTTGTGCACTGATAGATCCAGTGGCTATTTTTTGGCCTCTGAAGCTGGAGTCTTCATTGAAAGCAACTTTGAGGATGTTTTGAAGCTTCAGAACTGAGTTTAGATTGATCTTTCTAAACTCTGAAGCTTAGTGGTCTTCCTCTGAAATTCCTTTGAAGTTGTTCAGACTTGACTTTCAGACCTTTTGAGCTTTAGCATGTTCTGAACTAGTTTTCACTTGACTTCAGAAGTGTTCTTGTGTGTCTAAAATCCTTTAAAGCTTGGGTCTATCATCTAAAGTAACTTTGAAAGAAATCCTTGCTTCCAAACTAAGTTCATTTGATCTTTTTAACCTCCGAAGCATGGAGTTGTCCTTCTAAATTGGTTTTGAAGCTTCCAGACATGATTTTCAGATCTTTTGAATATTGCTACATCTTCTAAATTTGTCTTTCTTAATTTCAGAAGTACTCTAATGCCTCTAAAACCCTTTCTTTAGTTCAAAATGGTTTTTTAGAGAATTCACTTATTTTCTTTCTCTAAAAACTTAAATGTGGTGGACCAAAATTTGATATGATCTTGAAAATGTTATCCCTCACTCTAAAGTTACTTCCCTAGTTTAGTTAACCTGTTCAATCATTTATATCTGGAATTCTTGGGAATGTAACTTGTTAGTACCTCAATATTTCACTCATGTGTTTGCTCATCATCAAAACTTAGCTAGTTAATCTTGATCATCATCAAAATCAAGCTAAATTGAAGGGTTAGACTTAACATTCTCCCCCTTTTTGATAATGACAAAACATCTAAGTGATATACCTTTCAAAAAGAGAATAATTTCTAATGGCTTCCCCTAACTATGTGTATCTCCTAATGACTATTCTAATGACTCCCCCTTAAAAAATGCACTTGTGCTAATTATAATGCTACTACTATTATTTCTCCCTCTTTTTGTCATAATAAATAAGCTCACAAGAAAAGAGAAAAATAGATACATGAAATGAAAAAATTATCATGGAGAAAAAATGTATTTCATTTCATAAAATGTATAACATGGTACATTATGTAAATAAGATGCTTCAAATACATAGTTGAGAAAAGAAATAAACAACATAGAGAAAAACAAAAAGGTAGCAGGGTTATGGCTTCTTAGGTGGAGGCTTAGTTCCTTTGGAGTAGGTTAAAGGGAAGAAAGTAGGGTTGTTAGTGAATGGGGTAGGCTAGGTGGAAGGAGTGGGTGCTAGAGGGTGTGGTGTGGGAGGTTTTGGCCTAGGTGTTCTAGGTTTCGTGGAAGCTGCTTGTTTGGTTTTGAAAGGAGTGGGATAGGTAGGGTTAATTGGAATTGTAGTGTGGTTAATGGGAAGACCTAGATAGAGAGAATAGAGATTGACCTAAGTCCATATAGCTTTAGGAATACATTTAATCTCCCTCAGGTAGAAGAAGAAATAGAATGGCCTAAGAGCAAGGTTAAATTATTTTTAGAAGTTGCTAGAGAAGAAATAGGAGAAAGTGAAGTCTATCTCTATGCAAGGCATCTAGACTTGGACTTTGAGTTAGCACACAATATGGTATTCAACAAAATATATCCCAAAGTAGGTAGCACAAACCATGTTCCAAAAAAAAAAGTTGCAAAAATATTATGGGCACTTAAATTCAAGAAGAAGATTGACCTAGCCAAAATAATGTTTGACCACTTGTATATGGTTAGGGCAAGGTAGAAATTTCCGTTATCCTATGGCATGATTTTTACAAAAATAATAAGGGATTCTAGAGAGTTGGGAGGGGCGGGGGGGTTCTATTGAAGGTTGGGAGCGGTGGACTATAACTGTGATGAGTTGAATTCTTGCCCTAATGGTAGGATCTTGAAACTTAGGGAAAGATGTGGCTAACTTGTCTAGGAAGGCTTAGAAATTGGCATACATCCTACCATAATATTCCTCATGGTGTAGGATGATGGGTGGAAGATTTGAAGAGGAGGGCTTAGGCATAGGCTTTGCTGGGAGCTGAGGTTTGGTTGTGGGAGTTGGTTTGGCTTGTGGTTTGGATGCTAGCTTTGAAGGAATGGAAGGAGGGATTAGGTGAAGAATGTGTTGGGAATATTCATCTAGAAGTATTGCTAGTCAAGGGAGAGGTTGAGGGGTGTAGTTGCTGGGAGTGAGAGGAGGGTTAGGAAGAAGTAGGATTCTAGAGAGGGATCGTGGATCAGTGACTTGTAGGAAGGGCAACTCTTTAAGATGGATGATGAGATTATGGTAAATGAAAATGATAGAGATAGTAGTGTTGATCTCTGATCTTGCCTAAAATTCAAAATATGTCATTCTGATGGGATGGGAGATTCTGAGAAGAAAATTAGGGTTTTCTTTCTGTTCTTTTAGTGGAGGAGGAGGAGATGTGGAAGGAGGGGTTTTGATGAATCTAGTTGGGATATCTTGAGAATCCCAGGAGTCTGACCAGTCCATATATTCAGTTGGACTAGCGGGGAGGAAATGCTACCTAAGGAGAGCTCTATAAGGAATGATGGCAAGGCTGTTAAGATTGGTTGGGGTTGGAAGGTGGGTTGCGAATGGGAATGAATGGAGTTGAGTGGGGATGAATGGGAGATGAGGTGATGTTAAAAAATTGTCCTTCTAATTGGACAACTTTAGAACATGGGTTGTAAGGATGTGGAATGGGTGATAGAGGCTATGTCTAAGGTTGTGGACAAAGAGATGGGGCTACTTCAAAGATTAGTCTCTCTGAATGGATGATATCAATAAGAGGGTTGGAAGGTTGATTGTTTTGGAAAGGGTAGTGTATGGAATGGTGAATGTTGGCATGAGATTGAGATGGAGAGTGTGTGGGTGAAAGATGAGTGGACCAAATTGGGGATGGTGTTTTGTGGTGAGTCTGGGATAGGATTGGGTTGATGATTAGGTAGGTTGGGGTTGAGTTCTTGCAGACTCAATCAAGGTGATCAATGCTTTCCTTTCTTGCTTCTTCTACTTCTCTGGTAGACTGCTCTTCTTCTTCTTCTTCTTCTTCTTCTCTTTCTTCTTCTACTCTTGCTCTTTTCACTTGATCAACTTTCCTAGAGTTGTTAGATATCCAACCATCTGTTGTTCTCTTGAAGCCTATTCTCTTCAAGGTTACTTTATTGACCATGTGTGTTCCTCTTGGTTCTTCTCCTTCTTCTTTTGAGAGATCTACTCTAACATTCCTTAGGAATTTAGAGAACACCATTCCAAAAGGAAGGGGAATTTGGAAGTAGTCTTAACCAAGTAGAGGTGGTCTATTATGGTCTGAGCAAGGTCAATCCTCTTCTTATTTTTCATTAGCCATAGTATTTTTGCATCTTTCTCTGAAATCTAATATGGTCCTCTTATTTTTGGGTGAATATTATTGATGATCAGAATATGGGCTAGCTTGATGTCCAAATCTAGATGGATAGCATGCCAAAAGTTTTCCTTTTCTCCTATTTCTACTCCTACTAGCTTTGAGAATAGTTTAGCTCTTGTTGAGGGCCACTTAACCTCTTCTACTCTCTCAATCTCAGGAAGATTAAAGCCTTATCTTATATTGTTAGGAGATAGGTCTACTTCAAATTCTCCTATCCACAATTTCTAAGTACTTAAGTTATAGTTACAGATTAGAGCTTTAACCATTCTCGAATAGCATTTTTCCTTATAACTCAAAAAACTTGCCCAACCCTAGAAGTTAATCTGTCTACATACTTCTAGGTTCAAACCAATTTCTCTGAAAACTTTGAAATCAAATATTCTTCCTCTAATAACTTTCTTATTCTCAAAAATTTTCAAATACTTAATATATGCAAACTCTCTATTATTAAAAATTACCTCAACAGTATTGTTTGAGAACTTCCCTTTCTTTGTAGGGATTTCCTCCTCAGAATTTTCCTTCCTCCTTCTTCTTCCAAACTCTATAGATACAGAGCCTATTGATTTGCACACTCTCTTTGTCCTTGCCATTGCAGTAGTTAGGTTTAGGGTTTGAGAGCTTTTGGCTTAGGGTTTAGAGAAGAAAAGGGGTTTTCATAAGGGTTTTGGAGATGAAAAGAAGGTTTTTTTTTAAATGGAATGAAGCAGTGGCAATTTGAATGGGGTTAAAGATGTTTAAATTGAGCAAGAATTCAAATCATTGATTCTAAAGTAATCTTTCATAGTTTAGGATGATAGTTTTAGAGCTTCTTAAATAAGGGTTTTAGCAAATTTGCCGTGTAAAGGGTTTCTGGAGTTTCAAAGTGTGATGCCCTAGGATTTTGAGGTAAGAAATTTTTTCCCTAAATAAGTATTTTGGGGTAATTATGCACACAAGTTAATTAAATTTATGAAGTGATTTACTTATGTAATTTAATGTATCTATGAGAGGGATTACTAAACGACATATTGATCATATTTACTTTAAAGGATCATTGCAAAAAAAACTACACTTGTATAGCTTGCAAATGCACAGCTAGAGCACCAAATGGGAGACATGATAAAACACTCCATCACCTCCCTTCTCCCCCATTTGATAGTCCATCTCTCTCACGTTCAACCCCATTGTTGCAGCCCCATTCATGCCCTCTTTTACACTTGATTTCTTGCTAAAAGAAATTCCATGAATGCTAGCAAGCTTCACCCACACATCATGTGCTAAAACCCACTCGTTTGGATGGTAGAAAAGAGGGAGGAAAAATCTAGTTTTCATTAAAGAAGCCCTCTCACTACCAATCGTGGAATAAACTTGAGGATTTGGGTTAGTTTTTCTTTTTTTGGTCGAAGCAACATGAGAAATCTGTGGTAAGTGCTCTCCCCAAACCAATTTCCAATTTCTATTTTAGTGGGGTGTTGTTGTGCAATTCTTAGGGTCTATTTTGCAGATTTATAATTATTTTTTTTTTGGATTTTAATATGGGAACAACTATAATGTTCAATTATAGTGATAATATGGTGCTTAGACATAAGAAATCTCATGCATATGGCTTTCCAAGAAATGGGCAGCAACAATTTTTCAAGTTGAATATGGTATTTCATGATTAATAAAGTAGGACAAAAATTTGACTAATTTTGGGGCATAATGAGTTCATTAGCAAGGATGTTTTAATGTTAATCTTATTAAACATTGATTGTATGTTTTTGGGAATGCACCCAACTTTCTGCACTTCGCTGAAAATTGATAATTTAATGAATACAAATCAAGTGTTTGATGCAATGATTCTATTAGAAGTAAAGTGTGTTTGAATGATTCCATTACAGCCCCTAATTGGCCATTAATAAGGCATTAAAATAAGGTATTAGATGCACTTAATGAATGTTTAAAGGGAGATTAAATTTGGGAAGCAATATGGAAGACATTAGAGCAAAAATTCTACACTTGAAATACATTTTGAAAAGAACTCTATAATTGGGTAGCTATATGGGTAGATTATAGTACCTAAGAATGATGTTTAATTGACTTGAAATGGTAAATGAAATGGGAGAGGGAACAGTTGGGCTTATGCCCTTGAAATCATGCTAACTTCCATGTTGAAATGGATGATAATTTCCAATAAAACAAGCGTTTGGTTTGGAATGAGTAATGAGATAAGAATATACCCTAATGAGATAATTAGGTGAATTTCACCTAGTTTATGAAATTGTTTTAGATCTCTTATTTAGACATGTAAATTTCAATTGTGGTACATGTTATGTGTGTAAGATCCATTGGGCATTGACTTGGGAGCTAAAATGTTGATTTGGAGGTTGAGGCTTGTTTAGTTATTCTCTATTGAGGTAAGTAGGTTTCTTTCTGTTATACATGTGTGAATGAGTATATTGATGAGTATAGTGAGTATCCCATGATTTGCGTATGGGCACCATGTTTTGAATGGTATTTATTATACTGCATTATGATTTGAATGATGAAATTATGCATTTCCATATATTTACTTTATAACTTGGATTTAGTTATTTGTCACAACTTAAATGCTCTTGAAATTTCATTGTATGAAATTTTGTTACAAGTCATGAGTCATAGTGGGTATGATTGATTGATGTGGTATATGGTGGTACCTTAATGATAGTGTAGTGTAGATGTGACTTGGTGACTTATGACCCCTAATGTGGTATGGTTATGCCTAGGAGGCACGGTGGATGGCAACTGAGTAGTGGTGTTATTGTGCCTTGGTGGCATGGATGTGGCACCCATGGGGTGCGGTATATCTTGATAGCATGGTTGCAGCACTTGTGAGGTGGGAATATGTTTGGATGGCATGATATGTGATATTTGAGTAGTGATTACTTATAACTTGAGAGTATGATACACTTGATCTCCTCAGTAGATGTGGATGGTGAACCTACGATCCTTGTGGTGCAATGAGAGTAGGGTGCCATGGAAGTTAGTGGGAGAATTGTCATGGACCTAGCAAGCTTAATAATTGGGGTTACAAGGAGGGACCAATTGTACATCAAAGAGGGGAGAGGGTTGTGTCCATGTCCCTAGTGGGTCCTGATGAAAGTATGTTTTGATAATGATGTCCTAATGACTAGTATGTCTTGATAATGATGTCCTGATGACTAGTATGTCTTGATAATGATGTCTTGATGGTGAACATGTCTAGATGAGGATGTCTTGATGGTGAGGTTATATATGAGTCCTAATTATGAGGATGACTTGATGATGATAATGTATTTAGAGGATGTGCCTAATCCTGGTGAATTATGTTTTAGTTATAAGAACATGTGGATTATGGGCATGGGAAACGTTGAATTGTCATGAAATTTAGTATGTCATGGATTTACACATGTCTTGGATTTGAGCATTTTATTTACTAGATTATTTATCATTATTTTCTTTCTCGCTTGCTTAGTAAGTTTGCCCAAACTAGCACTATTTTATTCATGGTGTTTAGTTGACAGTCAGGCAACGGAGCCCAACCTAGGGTGTGTGCTCGTGATCGAGAATATCTTAAGACCTTCGTGATGATTTGATAGATTTTAGGTTGGAACTCCATACTAAATGCTATACCTAATGTATATGAATTTTGTAATTTTGAAAGGATTCAAATTATGATGTATGCATTGATTTATTTATGAAATAATTATACTGGCATGTCATAGTGGTGGGATGTATGTGCATGGAAATCCTAGAAGTGCAGGGATGGATTTTTTTGCAGGTCTAGTTATGCCATTTGCCATTGAATTGCGACTTTTGATTCTGGGCATTGTGTGGGTGTGTAATATTGATTATGTTAGTGATGTATAAATGAGTGGAGCCATGGTGTTATGTGGAAAATGTTGTATAGGTTCGGAACCCTTATATTTTAGGGGAGACTATACCAGATTTCTGGTAGAATCCTTCTTTGGAATATATTGATATAGCCCCCTAAGATAGGGGTGTTACTTGGAGACTCTAAAATTATAAACTTTGGATGTTCTGAAAACACTTCAGGTTACACTGAAGGGCTTTAGAGGGGGAAGATATACTTCAGATAGTCTGCAACGGAGTTTAGCCCGAGCTTCAAAGGTTTTGAAGTGAAGTTTTAGAACTTCTTAAGGTGAAAGAAATTTTAAAAATTTCTATTTAAGGGTGGAAGGGTATGGTTGTAACCTGTGAAACTCTTTCAAAGTTTCTAAAATGACTTCTGAAATGATCTAAATTCTAGAAATCACAAGTAATAGAAAAATTCATGCATTTAGTTGCAAATTTAACATGGAAATCATATAATTAAGAGCATTCATAACATAATCATATGACAAACATTTTATGCACGTGGATCTAACATGCCTAGCTCCCTTCTAATTTTGTAAAATCTATCCTCTAGGAGGGGCTTAGTGAAAATATTTACTAACTAATCTTCAATTAGTACATATTCCAAGCAGATATTGTGGTTTTTCACATAATCTCTAATAAAATGATGTCTAACCTCTATATGCTTAGTTCTAGAATGCAAAACTAGATTCTTTGTTAGATTTATAGCACTAGTATTATCACATCTAATGGCTATATCAACACATTTTAAACCAAAATCACCCAATTGTTATTTCATCCAAAGGATCTAAACACAACCATTGTCAGTAGCTACATACTCATCTTCAACAGTTTATAATTAAATAAATGTTCATTTCTTAGAGAACCATGATATAATCATACTTACTAAAAACAAACAAGATCCTAGAGTACTCTTTCTATCTACTTTGTAACCAACAAAATGTACATTCGAGTACCCTATTAACTCAAAATTTGAACCTTTTGGATATCTGGTGTGCTATCATAGGCAACCAAATTTAGAACCTTACTCCAATTAAATTACTAGTAGCAGTGTGAATAAGCGTTGATCCCATGAAGAGTATCTAGCTTAGTTTTATGTAATGTGAACAAGAAAGGGGGTTTTCAATGTAACGAAGAAGGTGTTATAAAAGAAATCTATCAGAGAAGAAAACCTTGGTTCAAGTCAACATCCACCATCAGAATCTCATAACTGATCATTAATCCAATTATAAATCAAATCATAATTTGAACATTTACCATTGAAATTATTTTTCCTATCTCTCCTTCAACATATTTAATTAGAAACCAGTGTTCTAATTAACCCTAACTACTAAATAACCTAAGACTAGCATTAAAGGTTTAATCTAATAGCAGCCTTAAGATTTGTAGAGATTGGTGAAGCCAAACAACATAAGCACCAATGGTTGCATTTAATTTTGTTAGATATTCTTCCTAAGATTTAATAACTGCTACAGCAGCAAATTATTAAGCGCTAGTTGTTTTGCAAATTAGAGGGATCAAATGATTATGAATTTGATATCTAATCTAGCAATAGATTGCAATGAATAATAAATTGGTAGGCCTCCTAGCAATCAAGCATGATAATCATAATCATAACAAAGAAGAACGTTCAATACTCAAATTATAAATGGAATAATTAAATCAAATTAGATCTTACAGTATATTGATTATGAGGCTTCTGTCTCCTTAAACCAAGAATAAAAGTTTAGCACATAGGGCTATGAAATCACAAAAGAAAATAAAGTAGAAGAGAGAAGAAGAAGATTCATTGTCGAAAGCCACCAAGAAGTTCTCTCCAAACCCTAGCAAAAGAACCCTCAAGAACCCTAAAAAATTGCTATTTATACAAAGTCAAAAATATGCAAAATATACAATTTTTGCAAGTTTTGAAAACTGGGAATAGAGTCGGGCACCACTAGCACCACCTTGCTGCTCAGTGTGGTGGTGGTGTGAAGTGGGTTGGCACCGGTGGTGCCAATCTGCTACCTTCGGTGTTTTGCTCCTTGTTGCTTCTCCCCTGCACTTCATCCTGACTTTGGCATTTTTTCTTTTTTTTTTCCCTTGATGTAGTCCTTATCTTTGAAAACTCCAAACATGAAAGTTGTATAATTTTTCTTGTGTTTCCAGAACATCTTTAATCATCTCAATTGGAGTCAGATGAGAGAGTTATGCCCAAAAATATGGAGTGATGCTGAAATTGTCCAAAATCTTTCAATTCACTTCTTTTTGCACTTAACCACTCCAATTATCTCCTAAATCAGAATATGAGAATAATGAGTGCATATAGTAGTCAAATAAATGCAAAAGATTAAGTATTAATGGAATAAAATATGATATTTTATATTCTCATCAATACCACAAACCAAGGTTTGGTGTGTTTAAAAGTATCTAAAGATTCATTTAACAGCAATGAGGTGTGATTCTTTAGGATCTGACTAGAATCTTGCACACATATAGACATGAAATATGATCTCTAGTCTACTAGTAGTTAAGTACAATAGAGATCCTATCATGCTTCTATACAATTTTTAACAAACAGATTTACCTTTTTCGTCCTTGTCCATTTTGATGGACATGCTCATTGGAGTCCCAAAAGGCTTTCCATCTTCTAACTTGAATTTCTTCAACAGCTCCATGGTGTATTTGGCTTGATGGATGAAATTTTTTTCTTTCATTTGCTTGACTTGTAGGCCTAGAAAGAAGTTAAGTTTTCCCATTAAGCTCATCTCAAATTCTCCCTACATTACCTTAGAAAATTCTTGACATAATTTTTCATTATTAGCTCCAAAAATAATGTCATCAACATAAATCAAAATAATCAAAATATCATTCATATCATGATTAATAAAGATGTGGTATCTACTTTACCCCTAGTAAATCTTTTCTCAATCAAGAACTTACTTAGCCTCTTATACAATGCTCTAGGAGCCTATTTAAGACCATAGAGGGCTTTCTTGAGTTTAAAGACATAATTTGGATTATGATGGTCTTCACACCCAAGGGATTATTCCACTTAAGCCTCTTCATTTATGAATCCATTCAAGAATGCACTTTGACATCCATCCGATAAAGCTTGAAATTCAAAAGGATGCAAAAGCTAGCAGCATTCTAATGGCTTCTATCTTAACAATAGGGGCGTATGACTCTTCAAAGTCAATACTTTCTTCTTGATGGTACCATTTCTTACTAATTTTGCCTTACTTCTCACAACTATTCTAGATTCATCAAGTTTATTCTTAAAGACCCCTTTAGTTCCTATAATAAATTGATGGTATGGTCTTCGAACAAGTGTCCACATATCATTTCTTTTAAATTGGTCCAACTCTTCCTACCTAGTTATAATACAACTTTCATCTTCTAAAACTTGTTCTATACATGTTGGCTCTATTGAGAAATAAAGGTAAATAAATGACATACTTGGTTGTAGGTGGATCTAGTTTAACTTTATCATACACATCACCAATTATCTAGTTTTTAGGATGAGCATACATGAACCTCCAATCTCTAGGAAGAGAAGTGTTACCTTCATCATTTATCTCACATGTGGATTGTTCAACCTCATCCATCACTGTCTCTAATTGTGGACTTTCCTTTTTCTTTAGATTGCAGTTCCATCCTCTCCATAGCTATTGTGAGGTCACCAGCATCATCATCAAAATCACTAATTCTTTTTGAAGGGTTAGTACTTTCATCGAACTTAACATAGACAGACTCCTCAACACTTCTATTCCTCAAGTTATAGACCCTAAATGCCTTGCTAATAATGGAATATCCAAGTAAAATACCTTCATCAGATCTACTATCAAATTTTTCAAGGATTTCCTTACCATTGTTAAGAATAAAACATTTTAACCAAAAGTATAAAAATGTGAAATGTTTGGCTTCTTGTTATAATTCAATTCAAATGGAGTTTTGTTAAATATTATCTTAGTATATATTCTGTTAATGATGTAATAAGCGAAATTCATTGCTTGAGCCAAGAAATATTGAACCAGTTCATATTCACTCAACATTGTCCTTGCCATCTCTTGCAAAGATCTATTTTTCTTCTCTGCTTCTCCATTTTGCTGAGGTGTTCTTAGTGTAGAGAATGTTTGAAGAATGCCATTGCTTTCATAGAAAGCAGCAAACCTATGATTTTCAAACTCTCCACCATGATCATTTCTTATGACAACAGTATTAGAGATTTGTTCATTTTTAACATGCTTGGTAAAGATCTCAAAGAATGAAAAAGCCTTATCTTTTGAAGCAGCCTTATCTTTTGAAGCAAGAAATATTATCCAGGGAGATCTTGAAAAATCATCAACAATGATACATGCATAATATTTTCCTCCAAGACTCCTAGTTCTTTTGGTCTAACATGATCCATGTGTAGAAACTGAAGTGGTTTAGTTGTGTATACATTTGAAAGGCTCTTTTACTTGCTTTCCTTTCAAGCAAGCATCACACAATTCACTTTTGTCAAATTTCAGTTTTGGTAACCCAACAACTAAATCTTTATTATACATCTTTTCAATCATAACTTTGTTGACATGTCCTAATCTTCTATGCCATGAAAGGGATTTATCATTGCTTGCAACAAAGACACTTGGCTTGGATATCACACAGATCTACAACATATACATTTCCACGCATTCTACCAAGTACTACAACTACGTTTGACTCATCTAGCACTGAACATATCTAAGATTCACACATAGCCTTGTAACCATTGCCACAAAATTGACTCACACTCAATAAGTTATGTTTCAATTCTTCTATTTCAAAATAGTAGTAGACTGTGGTTTACCGATGATGGTTCAATTTATACTTCCTCGCAAGTGCATGAATTCGTAGCAGTGTAACATGCAAGTACAAAGATCAATCTCACAGAGAATTGATTGAACTGATTCAATTAAATCTAGTTACTAAAATAGAAACTATCCTAAATTAATCAAGATGAATTGGAAGATAAGTGAATCACAGTATAAGATTCAAAAAATAATGGAGACAGTGAGTAGTTTAAAAGAGATTTCAAGGTTGCAAGAGTCTAGGGATCCGATTTTACCACTCATAGATATTCTATGTCATTGGGATATTAGATTCAATTCATATCTTGGGTTCATTCTATCCAATGTATGATTATTACCATTAGGTATCCAAGTTTAAATCAAGTGTATAAAATTACATATGGCATGTAGTGTAAGTGAGGTTGAAAACAACTTTGATGAACCAAATAGATTGGTTTAGCATAAGGCATCCACCATAATGATCTATTCATTCATTCAAAAGAGCTCTAACATGGTTTAGCATAAGTCATCTACGAGAACCATGTTCTCAAACGATTAGTCTAATTCATATAATTGATGATTAGGCAATTAAATAAATCAAATGACTACAATAATCACAATGAATAAAACAAGATTACATTAAATTGTTAAACAAAAATCCTAGTTGAACATAGAGTATCATGAGGGCTACATCTTCACCCTAGTAAAAGAAAATTAGCTAATGACAAAAATAGAAAGAACAATCTTAGAAATATGTATGTTTGCAGAACTCAAAATCACTCTCTTACTCCCTTGTTTCTCCCGTCAAAACTCTCTTTGCTCGCACTCTATGTGTGTTGAATTGTATATGGACATGTCCTTAAATAACCCAAGTAGCAGGGTTTTAGTAAAACTCCTCCACAAAGTGCAATACCTCTACACATAGAGATCCTTTTCTTAGAATAACTCAATCTTTCCAAATGAAAAGATAGCTTCCTAAAAGTTGCAATGCCTAAAAATAGGAAGTCCAAAAATAAACTGAATTGGCGCATGTCTTGGTTTCTAAAGACGACTTCTAAATATTACAACACACTTATGCCTATAAATTAGCTTCTGATATAACTCCACAATTTGCACGTCTCATATTACAATAAATTTATGCAAAGAAATCAGCTTCCAAATACAACTCAATTAGCTACAAATCCTAGGTGTTGTGGCACCCAAACCTCTGAAACACTTTGAATCTAGCTACACTCACACTTTGATTTTAGATGTTTTTGAAGCTTAATTTCTTTCTCTAGATGTATCTTCAAAACCTTGCGCACAACTCTAAAAGTCATAACACCAAGAATTCATCCACAATAACTTACATCTAAGAGCACCTCTGAATTTATGAATTTAATTTGCAAAATTCCTCTGTAATCTTTTTTCACGGGTTTAGAAACCTCCCTTCAAAGCCTCGAAAGCCTTTGAACGCCATCTCAAACATCTTCAAATCTTCTTAGCATTAGATTTCTCTTATAAGCATCTTCAAAGGTTCTAAAACTGCACTACAGAACCTTTGACATCTAAAGAACTCTTTTGAATGTATGAAGTCGTGGTGTGCTAGTTGAAGCCATTTTCGAACCTCTAAAGTTAATTTTAGAGGTCTTTGAAGCTGTGGAATTGTTTTTTCCATCACGCCTCTAAAACACTTTTAGAACCTCTGAAGTTGCCTTTAGAGGTTTCTGAAATCACTGCGTGTAGCCCTTTGAAATGGCTTTAGATCCGTTGCCT
The DNA here is from genome assembly GCA_036873735.1 of Pouteria campechiana. Classification (NCBI taxonomy): domain Eukaryota; kingdom Viridiplantae; phylum Streptophyta; class Magnoliopsida; order Ericales; family Sapotaceae; genus Pouteria; species Pouteria campechiana. The sequence goes on from JAYJMB010065479.1 coordinate 46,500, forward strand.
TTTAGAAGTCTCTAATCCTCTAGACACAGCTTCCTTATTTTGGCCATATCTTCCTCATTCAATAACAAAATCACATAATTCCTAATGCGTTGGATAAAAATTTGAATGGATATAACTTTTATGTTGAGCAGATGCTCTAAATCAACATCCATTTATACTAGAAATTGCCTCAAAGTGACACCTTTGTTATATTAAACTTCATTTTAATAATTTTGACATTTGAAATTGCATTGAAACATCTACTAATTGAATATTTACTTGAATATCAATATAACCACTTAAAATCATGTCAAAAGAGGATCCAAAACATATAAATTTAGGTATAAAATCATTATAATTCTTAGCTTATCAGCCAAACTTACCAATCCCAACCACTCTATCTTTTCCATTGTCTTCAAAGGTAACTATTCCACCATTCTTTGCCTTAAGCTCTATGAACAACTCCCTCTCCCCCATCATGTGCCTTGAGCAACAACTTTCAATATATCATGTGCTGCTTCTTGTGGCTCTCAAGCACACCTACATCGACAAGTTATGCTTTAATTTTTGGTACCCATTTGGTAATGGGTCTAGATGGGTTAGTGATAAAAAACTTTGGTACCCATTGCTTTTTGGATGCCACTAATCTAGCCTTAGGAGAATGAGTTGCATTGACGACATTAGCAACTGCTTTAGGTACCCAAATCATGTTCTATTTGGGTCCTTGTTTTCTTCCAAGATTGTAATTCTATCTCTTTTGTTGTTGTCCACCTATTTTCTTTGGTTTCATTCTTAATAAGGTGGATATCAAGGACTTCTTTAGGGCGTTGTTCTCTACCTTGACTTGCTTAAGTTCCTTTTTGATACATTGATTATTTTTGAACTTAATGTTTTCTTCTTTAAGCTTGGAGCATTCATTGGTCATTTTACCAAACTCCTTTTTAGTCTTCTTAGCTTTCAGGACCTTGAAGTCAGAATATAATCCTTGTAAGGCTTCTTCAAGGCTAGGAGTTTCTAGTTCATAATTTACCTCATCTTCATGAATGGCCATGAAGTTTATTCGAGTGTAGTGCACTTCTTGGTTTCTTCTCCTTAGTGAGAGTGTACTGAGTTGTGCTAAGTGTTCTTCCTCAACTTCACTAGAGCTTTCTTGCATCATGTTCTCTAGCATCTCCCATGCCACTAGAGCTTTCTTCTTTTTTTCAAATCTCTTACTACTTTTGTTGTTCTTCTTCTTCTTATCAAAGTAAGAGTTGTACTTTTTCTTTCGATCTCCTTGCTTCTTCTCTAGCTTAGGACAGTCAAACTTCATATGTTTTGATTTGCTACAATTGTAGCAAATTGGAACTCTTTCTTTTTGTCCTTGCTTTTCAAGTTATTTCTTGAACTGCTTGCAAACTTCTTTTTTAACATTTTCTTGAATCTTCTAGTGATCATAGCCATGTCTTTATCTTCTTGTTTGTTGGTGGATGCTTCACTCTGAGAGTCGTCATTTTCTGACTCTGCTCTCAAGGCAATTACTCTTTTTCCTTTAGGTTCCCTTGGAACCTTTTGCTTCATTAGTATTTCACAACTCATAAGGGAACCCATGAGTTTTTCTATGGTCGTTTTATCGAGGTCTTTGGCTTCCTGGATTGCCATCACCTTAGGCATGCAATGCTTAGGTGGAGATCTTAAGATCTTCTTAACAAGTTTGAGTTCTTCATACTTTTCTCTCAGGCTCTTTAGACCATTAGTGATCTTTTGAAACTTGCCAAACATGTCAAAAACAGTTTCTAAATCCTTGATAGTGAAAGACTCATACTCTGGTACAAGAATATTAATCTTGATCTCTTTGACCTAATTTGTTCTTTCATGTTCCACTTGCAGTTTATCACATATTTCCTTAGCTTAGTCACATGAGTATATTTTCTCAAACTCTGATGGGGACTAAGCATAATAGAGGTAGTTCTTTGACTTTGATTCATGTTCTACTACTAGAATGTCCTCTGGGGTATATGTATCTTCAGTATTGAGGACTAATTTTTCATTTTTGATTATCAACCACAATTGGTAATCTATGGCAATCATAAAATTCTGCATTCACAACTTCCAATACATATAGTTGGTTCCATCAAAAAGTGAGGATTTGGAAGTAGTCTGTCCCTCTGCTGAAGTGTTATGGAAATAGTTGGCCAATGGGGATCACTTTGCAAGTCATGTACACTGGTAACTAAGAGTAACAAGTGAAGCCTACTCTTATACCAATTATTAGTCCCTTGCAAACGGTAGCTCAAGAGGGAGAAGGGGGGGGGGATTGAGCTTTTAATAATTTTGGCCAAGTTCAAAAAATGGTGTTGAAATAAAATGAAACAGATCACACAGCTTACTTAAATAGTGATTTTTATAGTGGTTCGGCCCTTAGTTCCTACTCCACTTCTCTAAGTCAGTCTTCCTTCTGCACTTAGGTTTCACTAACACTTTGATTAGCACTCTGATAAAAATGGTTTTTTCGAGCTCACTAACCAATTCTTACAAACCAAAAAGTCTTTCCTAATTGCTATAATAAACACTAATAAATAGTAAGCCCCTTGCTTGCTATACTAGAAAATAGCAAATCTAAATGTATAGATGAATGCCTCTTACTTAGGTTGTTTGTACAAATTTAATGTGAGATAATAAATAATATGACACTTAAAAATAAATGTTTCAAAGTCCCAGATGGTTGTTGAAGATATGTCTTTGAATATTGTATCAAAGATTTGAATAGGTGAAGTTGAAAGCTTGGAAAAAAATTGAATGTTTGAGTAAATGCTCATTTAAATTGCTCAACTACTTAGATGTGCACTTTCCAGTGATTTGAATCTTCTATTTATATTGCTAGAAGAGTACTTAGCTTCTAATTACTCTTTCTAGCAACGTTTCGACCAATTGTGGGTTGCGTTTTCAACACTTCATGCAAACTTCCTTAAAAACACCTTTAGACCCTCTGAAACAAAATTTCAGAGCCTCTAAAGGATAAGTGCTATCAATTATTATTGCCCCATTTAATTCTAGAGATTATGAAGCTCTTTTCAGATGTTCTAAACCTCGGCTAGTCTTTACAACTATGCACTTCAGATCCTTTGAAAATAATCTCAAATGTTCTAAAGTTCCTTCTTGTGCACTAACAGATCCAACAGTCATTTTCTAGCCTCTGAAGCTTGAAGCTTGAGTGTTCATTTGAAGCAACTCTGAGGATGTTCCGATGCTTCAGAATTGAGTTCAAATTGATCCTTCTAAACTCTAAAGCTTAGTGGTCTTCCTCTAAACTTCCTCTGAAGTTGTTCAGTCTTGACTTTCAGACCTTCTGAGCTTTAGCATGTTTTGAACTCATTTTCACCTGACTTCAGAAGTGTTCTTGTGCATCTGAAATTCTCTAAAGTTTGAGTCTATCATCTGAAGTAACTCTGGAGGAAATCCTTGCTTCTGAACTAAGTTCTGTTAGATCTTTTTAACCTTTGAAGCATGGAGTTCTCCTTCTGGAGTGGTTTTGAAGCTTCTAGACTTAATCTTTTAAATATTGCCACATCTTCTAAATCTATCTTTCTTGACTTCAGAAGTACTCCAATGCCTCTGAAATCCTTTCTTAAGTTCAGAATGATTCTTTTTAGAGCATTCACTTATTTTTCTTCCTCAGAAAACTAAAATGTGGTGGATTACAACTTGATATGATCTTGAAAATGTTGTCCATCACTCTGAAGTTACTTCCTTAGCTTAGTTAGCCTATTTTAATGTTAGGCCTTGAAAATTTCAAAAATGTCAATTTTTACTATTATAAAGTTTCAGTAATTTTTTGGTACGACATACTGTAAAATTGAATTTTTGAGGAATTTTATTATAAAAAAATTATAAGTGGGTCATAGGATGTATTTTCTTTAGAGATCAAGAATGGTAATCACCCAAACATGGTGAAGTATTGTTGATCAGTGGGACCCACCAAAGGAATTTGAAGATTAAGGTAAGTGCTTAATCTAATTTAAATGATGATGATGTTTATGAAAGAATATTATGAAAAAGTTGATTTATCTTCAAGGAATTTCAAACCCTAATTCAAGGGGGTTTGTTAAAAATTTTAATATGGAATTAAGGCTTTGTTAGAGGGTGGAAATTGGAGTGTGAGGGCTATGCAAATTGCTCAATAAATTAAGGTAAGCTGGTAGTTATTTTAAGTTATTTTAAGTTCAATTTGATTTCTTTGAATGATTACAATTTGAGCACTTGTAATAAAAAATTTTGGTATTTGAGTTACATGATTTTAAACATGCATTATTTGCCCTAAGCAACCATAATTAATGTATTGTATTAGCATGAATTAAATTGCATTGAAAACAATGAAATTTGGATGAACAGTGCACTGATAGAACACCTTACCAAGTACCCCTCTTGAGGTTAATTAAAACCCAAATTTCATGAACAAATTCCACCATTTGACCCCTCAAAAAAACATGAGCATTAAATACCTTGAAAATGAGATGCTGATAGCATCCCACCCTTTTGAAATTTTGCTTTATTTTTAATCTTCTCATTTTGAATTATTTTAAGCTAAAATTTTTACCAAAATTCTATTATATTATTTGAAATTGATATAAAATATTTGGGGGCAAAATAGATGTATAATTTCATCTAAAATTTTTTCTTTATATTTTCACATTTTAATTTTAAATTGATCAATTTACATTATTTTATTCTGAACATTGGATCAAACATTTCTCATGTTATTAGGAATATGAAGAAATATTTTCAGATCAATTGGATATTTATAAACTAGTAAATAAAAATTTTATTTTAAAAATTATCTACATGTATTCTATGCCCTCGGGAATGCCAGTAAAATTTACTTTTGGTGCCTGATTGGTGCAGAGCCCAGTGTGGCTTATATATGTATTTTATGATGGTCATGGGGCTAACCTGTGTCTACTATATGGGGAGGAGTGGCCTGGTTGGCCAATGGGCGATTGTGTGGGCAGCCAGCATGGCCAGGCATTGCTATTGGCCTAGATAGCCTAATTGCTATGACTGGCCTGAGTAGTTTGTGTAGGTGTGTTTATGGAGAACTGGTACTCTTATGAGGTGATGAGGGCGGGCAGCCACTGGATACAACAATATGGCTGTGTGGGCCTGGCAGGCTTCTAGCCAGGACTGTCAGGATGGGCCTGACATGCTGAAGAGTGAAAGGGTAGTGTTTTGGTTTGTGTGCCTCAAGGGGAGGAGTGTGTGGATGATGATGGGGTAGTTTACTTGTGTAAGAGGTAATCGGGGATTGGCAGATACAAAAGGGCAGTATGACATCTCGGTATTCGAGCTGGTATTGACCGATTAACTATATATATAATATCATTATGAGTTTGTGTATGAAATAATTAATGAGATTTTAACATTAAAATCTTAATGAACCTGGTCACTGACTGACTATGACATCCTGTATATGGCATGACATGTTTTGCCTGTTTGCATCATTGTTTACTAATCTATTTGGCGCTGTTTATTACATTATTTATAGTTATGTTTTTCTGCTTATCTGCTTACTGAGTTTTGCCTAGACTCAGCCATTTATTTAAATTTTTAGTTAACAGGTCAAAGGACGGAGTCCAACAAGGTGTTGGATCTCATGACAGGGCTAGGCCATAACACCAATAGAGGCTTTACTCCTTTTCATGATGTATGATGATGTATATTGTTGGATGGATTTTGGATGTATATTAGACATGTTATAGCATGTCATTTTATGGCATGGTTGTATATGATTTGACAGCTAGGGTATAGTGTACCCCAATCTTGGTCTGTGGGTGTTGTGGTGATGCGTGTTTTGGAGGCGTTAGTTATATAATTTGTGTAGAAAATGGTAGGATCTGGAGGTGGCCATATTATATTTGAAAATTTGAGGGTATTTATTACATAATCATTGTAGTTTAGTATGTTGTATATAGGATAATGGTGGTAAATCAGTGGAGACTTTACTAGAATTTCCTCTGAATTTACCACTAGTAACGCTCCAGGGAGAAGGGGCATTACATTTAATCATATATATCTTCAATACTTGGGAATGTAACTTGTTAGTACCTCATTTTTTCACTCATATATTTGCTCATCATCAAAACTTACCTAGTTAATCACAATTATCATCAAAATCAAGTTAAATTGAAGGGTTAAACTCAACACTTACAGGAATGTCTTTGTAAACCAAACCATAATTCAAAAGTTGTTGTTTCATCAAAAGCAATTATGCATAACAACTCCCAGTTATAATGTACTTAACTTCTATAGTAGATAAAACAACATTTATTTATTTCCTTGAAAACGAAGATACTAACATAGTTTTGAGGAATTGATAGGTTCCACTAGTGTTTCTTTGATCAACTTTGTATCCTCCAAAGTCATCATCTAAATATCCAATCAATTCAAAACTACATCTTTTGGATAATAGAGCCCATGTCTTAGTGTGTCCACTAGATACTTAAAGATTCATTTCACTAAAGAGAGGTGTAATTCTTTTGAACTCGATTAGAATCTAGCACATAGACATACACTAAATAGAATATATGGTCTAAATGTAGTTAAATATTGAAGGGAACTAATCATGCTATGATAGAGTTTTTGATCTACTGGTTTATCCTTTTCATCCTTGTCCAGCCTTATTGAGGTACTCATAGGAGTATTTGTAGTTTTCACTTCCTCCATCTTGAACTTCTTGAGCATCTCCCTAGTATATTTGGATTAGCAATATAAATTCCATCTTCTCTTTGCTTGATTTGCAATCCAAGAAAGTAGTTTAGCTCTTCCATCATGCTTATTTCAAATTGAGCCTGCATGATTCTTGAAAATTCATGGCAAAGAGCTTCATTAAGGCACCAATAATTATCTCATCTACATATACTTGAAGAATCAAGATATCTATCCATCATTTTTAATGAATAATGTAGTGTCAACCTTCCCCCTTTTGAATTTGTGATCATTAAGAAACTTTCTCAATATTTTATACTAAGCTTTTGTAGCTTGCCTCAATCCATACAGTGCTTTGTTAAGTTTATAAATGTAATTGGATTGATCATCTGATTCAAACCCAGAAGGTTGTTCTGCATATACTTCCTCATTTAGATATCCGGTAAGGAATGCACTTTTCTCATCCATTAGAACAACTTAAAATTTATATGAGATGCAAATGCAAGTGGTATTTTTATGGCTTCTAATCTTGCTACAGGGGCATAAGATTTTTCAAAATCAACTCCCTCTTCTTGGGAATACCATTAGCCTTGCTTTATTCCTCACAATAAGTCCACTTCCATTTAATTTATTCCTAAATACCCTTTGGTTCCAATTACATCAATGTGCTTAGGTCTATGAAGTAGTTCCCAAACTTTATTTCTTTTAAATTAGTTTAGCAATCCTTGCATTACAATGATCTACTTTTCATCATCAAGAGCTTGATCAATGCATGTAGGCTCAACGTTAGAATTAAAAGCGAAGCATCCATAGATGTTGTGCATGATCTTCTTATCCTAAAACCATCATAGATATCACCTGTAACTTGATCTCTATGATGGTTATGTATGAACTTTAAATCAATGGAGTCTTGGAAGGGAACATTACCTTCACTTACCTCCTACTCATTAGCTGAATTTTTACCATGGTTTTTCTTTAAGGTTCCTTTTCCCCATTGGTTTTCCAGATTTAGCATTTTCATCTTCTTAGTGGTTTCATCTACATCACTATTAACCTCTTTCCTCCAGGTTAATCTAAATTCTTCAAATGTAACATGCACAAATTCATCAACAACTTGAGTTTTCTTATTGAAAGCTCTAAATGCTTTACTATTAGATGAGTAACCAAGGAAGATAGTTTCAACACTTTTTGGATTATACTTCCCAAGGTTATCCTTCCCATTATTTCGCACATAACATATACATCCAAAGGAATGAAAATATGAAATATTTAGTTTTCTTCCTTTCCAAAACTCATTGGAGGTTTTCTTCAAAATTACTCTAATAGTAACCCTATTGAGCACATGACAAGCAATGTTAACTACTACTTTCCAAAATCTCTTGGACAATTTGCTTTTATTCATTATGGTCCTTGCTATTTCTTGGATTATCCTATTCTTTCTTTCCTTAACTCCATTTTGCTGTGGAGTTCTAGGGTTAGAGAAGTTGTGATCAATTCCTTTATCTTCACAAAAGTTAACAAATTTTCTATTTTCTAATTGACCACTATGGTCACTTCTTATTGATACAATTGATAATTGCTTCTCATTTTGAATAAGCTTTGAGAAAGTAGAAAACATAGAGAAGGCCTCATTCTTGCTTGCCAATAAAGTCACCCATGTGAACCTAGAGTAATCATCTACTATGATATACACATATCTTTTGCCACTAAGACTCAATATCTCAAAATTCCTAAACAATTCCATGTGTAATAACTCTAGTGGTCTAGATGTGGACACTTCATTCTTGGTAAAAAGGATATTTTGGTCTATTTTGACATTTGATAGGATTTGCAAATCTAATACTTGTCATATTTTAGTTTGATAGACCGTTCACCAAGTTTTTCTTCCATATAGACTTGATATTTGACATGTTGATATTTCCCATCCTCTTATGCCACAACCATGGGTCATCATTGACTTTAATTAGGCACTTTTCTATGATTTCATCTGCATAAACTCAATAGATATTTCCATTCCTTTTTCCACTACACACAAGATCATTATTAGCATCAAATACATTATATAAACCTTTATCACATAATTGACTAATGCTTAGCAAATTAAGCTTAAGACCATCCACATATAAAACATTTCGATGTATACATCGAATAATCCATAAATTTTACCTTTATCCTTGATGCTTTATCATTGTTGTCAAATGCAACTATGCCTCCATTTATTGGTTTCAATCCTTTGAAGAGGTCTTTATTTTCGGTCATATGCCTTGAACATCCGCTATCCATAAATTAGATGTTCTTTATGGCAGCTTTAAGGCTTACCTGCAATCACAATAACAAGTGTTGTCTTCACCTCTTTGGTACCCCAGTGGTGGGTCCAATTTTGTTAGTGGATTTGTGTGTGAAGGAGAGCTATGAACTTTCTTTGGGTTTCCATCTCAACCTTGGATCCTTTCTTCGCAACTTTCTAACATAGCAATTATATATTTTGCGTCCCTCTTTATTGTGGAAATGACATTTATTAGGAATTATGGTTGATACATAATATGCATCTAGTTTCCTAACCCAAGAGTGTCATATAAATCTGCTAATGTTGGGACAATTTCTTCTCTCTTCAATGAGGTTCATTACCTTGGTCCATCCACTAAACTTTTTTTTTTATCTCTTATGGTTCATCATCATTGTTGAACCAAATAGTATATATGGCAAACAGCTAGGTTTTGATGATGAGCATTGATAAGCTCATAATATATCATATTTTTTATATCTAAATTCACATGTTTAAGATCTTCTTTGAATATTTTTTAGTGGATATTGCACTTAACAGAGTTTGTTTTATTAATCTATAAAATAAAACTGAAAATTACAAAAGATGTTACTTTAAAGTAATTTTTGGGATTGATGGAGGCATATTTGGAAAATGTGTTTAACATGAAATTTTAAGCCACTATTTTACTTTACGATACATCAATAATCACATGATTTTGAACTCATATGAGAAAGTTACGGCTAAAATAGTGCAACTACCTATAGAGCTTCACATTCATTCACTACTTCAATTGATAGAAGGTGTCACTCTAAAGTCTCACGACCTAAAACAAAGTGACCAACACAAAAGTTGTAGCCTCTAAAATTATTTGTTTAAGGTAAAAAAAATGGAGCAATTTCGAGTCCGTATAAGAAAGTTATGATCAAAATAGTGGTACTCTCTCTAAAAAACTCCAAAATATTAATTTCAGAGGCAACAAAAAAGGCAGTACTTTAAGCTTCTATAAATAAAAATACAAGTAGAATCAGTAAAATTTATTAGCATGAAAGTTGTATATATTGAAAATATTTATCTAACACAATAAAAATCACTCAACTTGAAGTTCATATGAGAAAGTTATAATAATTCTACTAAACCTGTTCGGGAACATCAAAAACTCTAAAGCAGAATTGGTGACTCCGAAGTTCACTTCAGCAACTCCGAAGTTCACGTCAAAAACTTTGAAGCAGAATTGGTGACTCTAAAGTTCACTTCAGTAACTCTGAAGTTCACTTCAAAGACTCAGAAGCAATGTTTTCTGACTCTGAAGTTCACTTCAGTAACTCCGAAGTTCACTTGCGTGCCCCTAAAGTAGACTTGTGCCTCCAAAATTAGCTTCAATGACTCCGAAGTTCACTTTTTTGCCTTCAGAGTTAATATTCAGTGAATTCAAATTAAGATTTATTGACTTCAAAGTTCACTTGTGTGACTCCGAAGCAAGAATTCAAATTTGTAGCTATATTTTCATGCCTCCAAAGCAGCCAAACAAGAACCAAAGTTTGAAATCAAAGCTTAGAATCAAAAGTGCACAAATTTAGTTGTTTTTCCATATGTCAAATGTTGTTGTCCAATTCATGATCAGCAATATATTTTTTAGCAATGGGATTCCACAATGATCAACACTTGCAATTATTTGGGTTATTTTTGGAAGCAAGGTTCTTTGCATATGTTGCTGAATTTTTAGAAGTTTTTGGAATGCATAAACTATTGCAATATTTAGAAAGGACCTTTTGGAAATTGATTGCGTAACATCTATTTTTGGAAATCATATGGAAATAACCTTTTCGGATGGAAAAGATAGAGTTATTTTTAGAAGAGAATTATTGTATGTAAGGGAGTTGCAATTCGTAGAGGAGCGTTATTATAATCATGCTATTTAGGTTATTTAAGGAGATATCTATGGAAAAGAGTGGAGTAGAGACAGAGAGTTGGATGAGGAGAAGAGTTTAGAGTAAGAAGATCATTGGAGAAAGCCGCTATAACCTCAATATTCTGTTTTCTTTCTAGTTCATTGTTTGTTTTTGAATCAACATTCAAACTTGGATTATGATGATGTTTATACATTACTTAGTTGATTTTAATTCAAATATGATGTTCTAAATTTCTATTATCTAGGATTAAATGGATTCTAGCAATGAAGCTTGTGTTGATATTTGATTTTTGAGTTAAATTATCTTCTTCGTCATTGTGTCTTCTTTTCTAAGCTTAATGTGTGTATGTGCTTAGCTACCATGTGCATGAACTGAGATTCCTAATTTATACTCGAGAGAGGTGAATTAGGAATAGACTCTTGAATTGAAGAACATATGATGCAATGAAATCTAGAGATAGCCATTTTACATCTGCAATCCGTGTGAATATGACCTTGCGAGTGCATATATTACCCTTGGATGCTTAAGCTAAATGGGTTTATTAATTTGGATTTGCATGGAGATAGTAAATCACTTTAATAGGCGCACCTATCATATCACTTGAGAAAGGGTGGTAGATACTTTAGTGCGTCCAATTGATAATGAGAGGAATGATGATTTACTCAATGCAATTCATCAATACAAGTGAATTTGCTAGATAAAGTTGAATTCCTAGATATTTCATACATTGATATTTCTTCTTTCGCACTTTTAATCTGTCAACTTCATTGTTTATTCAGATTTAGTTCTTATATCATCTACTGAATTTTATTTAATCAAATATTACTAATTTGATACAAGTTTGGTACTTAGTGTGTAATAACCTACTTCCTCATGAGAACGATACTCAACTTAACTCATCTATATTACTTGTGATCATGTATACTTGCACGAACACCAACAAGTTTTTGGTGCTGTTGCCGGGGAAGGCAGTGAGTTATACATTAATATCACTACTAATCTATATTTGTATTAATTTGGTTTTTCTTTTCTGATTAATACTAGTTTGTATGTTTAGTTTGATTCCTTGTTATAGTTTGTTTTGAATTCCAGATCTAATTTTTTTGTTTTTTTTTTTTTGCAGAAAGTAGTGTATGGTACAAAGTCAGCAAGGCAATCTAGATAAATTTGACCTAGAAATTGATCGTACCTACAAAAGAAGATTGAGAGAATAATCAATTCTGCTAGAGCAGCTATAGCTAAAAATCCATGTAGACTTTTGAGAGATTATGTTGCTCCAACTATCCTAGGACAAACATCATGCATAAGAAGACTTGGAGTTCAAGAAAATAATTTTGAGATTAAGCCATGTCTTATTCATATGGTTCAGCAATCTATGCAATTCAGTGGACTTCAAAGCGATAATCCAAATAGTCACTTGGATGATTTTCTTGAAATTTGTGATACAATCAAATATAATGGAGTCATAGATGATGCAATCAGGTTGAGATTATTTTCATTTTCTCTAAAGGACAAAGCTAGAAGTTGACTTTCTTCTATTTCTGTAAGCTCAATCACCACTTGGGATGCTATGGCACAAAAGTTCCTAGGTAATTTTTCCCTCCTTCAAAATCCGCTAAGATGAATAATGATATTACAACTTTCATGCAGATGGACAATGAATCATTATATAAGGCATGGGAGAGATTTAAAGACTTGTTGAAGAGATGCCCACATCATGGACTACCCATTTGAATGCAAGTACAAACATTTTTATAATGGTATTAGTCCAAATTTTTGTTTTATGATTGATGCAGCTGCAGAAGGATCATTGAATAATAAAACACTAGAAGAAGCTTATGAATTATTGGAGAAGATGACATCTAATAGTTATTAGTGACCTATTAAGAGGCTACCAATGAGAAGACTAGTAGGAGTGCGTGAAGTGGATGGTCTCATTGCACTCACTACACAATTTGAAGCATTGAATAGAAAGATAGACAATATAAATGCTTCAGCAATGAAAGTTTAGAAAGTGACTTATGATTTCTGTGGTAGAGGGCATACTAGCATGGATTGTCAAATAGGTAATACTTTTCCACAATCTAGTGAGAATGCTAACTTTGTTAGTACTTTCAACAGGTCATAAAATAATCCATATAGCAATACTTACAATCCAGATGGCAAAATCATCTAAATTTCTCATGGAACAATCAGAATGCAGCAAGACCACCACCAGGATTCAAGCAACTAGAGGAGAGAAAATCTAGTTAAGAAGAGATGGTCAGCAAACTAGCAAATAGCACTCAAAATTTCATGAGCAACACATAAGAATTCAAAATCAAGAGGCCCCAATGAAGAATTTGGAGATGCAAGTAAGAAAATAGCAAACAAGTTGTCAGGAAGACAACAAGGTTCTTTACCTAGCAATACTGAGAAAAATCAAATTGAAAAGGTAAAAGCTATAACCCTAAGAAGTGAAAAGCAAGTGGGAGAAGAAGATGTTCAATAAGAGACTCCTAAAGAAAAATAAGAGGAAGTAATTGAACAACCACAAAAGGCAGCTAAGAGCAAACTGTTTCCAAATAACCCCAAGCCTTATGTGCTTCCAATCTCTTATTCTCAAAGACTTTAACAATATAAGATGAATAAACAATTTTCTAAATTTTAGGATGTATTTAAAAAACTACATATTAATATTCCTTTTGCAGATGCCTAGCTATGCAAAATTTTTGAAAGACATCTTGTCAAACAAAAATGAGTTGGAGAATTATAAAACCGTGAAGTTGAATGAGGAATGTTCAACCATCCTGCAAAACAAACTGCCATAAAAGATGAAAGATCTAAGGAGTTTCACTATCCCTTGCAATATTGGTGATTCTTATTTTGAAAAGGCATTGTGCGATTTAGGTGCAAGTATCAACTTAATGCCTTCCTCTATTTTTAGAAAATTAGGATTACGAGAGGTCAAAACAACCACAATACCACTTTAACTAGTTAATCGTACAATTAGACATCCAAGAGGTATTGTGGAAGATGTTCTGATAAAAGTTGACAAGTTCATCTTTCCTGCAAATTTCATGGTTCTTGACATGGAGGAAGACCAACAAATTCCACTCATCTTTGGGAGGCCATTTCTAGCCACTGGACAAACTCTAATTGATGCACAAAAGGGCGAGCTCACAATGCATGTTTAGGATAAGGAAGTTAAATTTAATATTTTTAAATTTATGAAACTGCCTAATATTTTTTATGACTATTTCGAGGTTAATGAAGTGGATGAACTTGTAGAGGCGAATGCAACAATTTATCAACCCACCAACACACTTGAATCAAATTTGAGGAACTGAAACTATATAATTGGATACCCCAAGCACTCCAAAGATAATATATTACCAGCAATCATATCATTTGTACTTGATGAAGTTCAAGAGGACCAGCTAGTAAAATTGCCACATGAGCTTCATGCCTTCAATTGGACATTAGCTAATATCAAGGGGATCGGCCCTATTCTTTGTACACACAAAGTCAAAATCAAAAGCAACAAAGCTGGGGAGAAATTTAAATTGAATGCATGAAAAAGTGACAAACTCAAGCTGAATACTATAAATCAGAGCTACTTCTTCATCTCTTCTCTTTTAGGATTTTTAATCTAGCTTAATTTGTTTATTTTTATTTATTTTTTTGTTGAGATTGTTTTTTTGTTTGCTTACTTGATTGCAGACAATTTTGTATTGCAGCCATCAATAGTTTGATCAACTCTTGTCCACCAGCAAAGGAGAGTGGTTCACTTTAGAGGAGAAAGTTAAATTCAGGAGAAATAGATTATCTGAACTTTCTTTGTTCTCTTTGCATTTAGCTTAGTTGTTTGTTTCATTTTCTCTATTTGGACAGATTGTTTTAGTTATGGTTTGATGTTTCTGTTGCAAAAGTAAGAACTTGATTTCAGATTGAGTATAGAAGTTTCATGAGATTGCAGATTATGTGTAAAGTATGAAAATTGTAAGAAAATAGCAAAGAATGCTAATAAATTTCAAAAGAAGAGGATTAGAATGCACTTCATTCAAGGAAGCTCTTAAACTTAAACTTCTTTCATTAATTCATATTGAGGATAATGTTTGATTCAAGTTTGGGGGTATTTGGGGAGTTACATTCAGATTTACAACTAAGATTTTAGATTTGCATTTAGATGTGGATTTCAAATTTGCATTCAGTTTTGGAATTTTTTTTCAATTTTTGGTATAAATTTTCTCTATGAGCGTCTCTTTTGATAACTTAGCTAAAGAAATCCAAGAGCAACTGTGTTACAATGCTAAAATTGAATAGGATGGATTCTCTTTTAATGATCAAGTAACATATGATGAGTTTTTTATTACCATTGCACATTATCGAGAACAAATGATAGGTGCTACCTTATAATTTACTAATTCTTATGATAAGTCATTCTTTCCATGATTGATGAAATTTTAATTAGCACATTATATTATGATCATGCAAAGTGTATGTGGATTGGTGATAATGTTGTAAATTCAGTAACATATTCTGGTTGACACAAGCATGCTAGAACGTATTTGATTATTCCTCAAGGCGAAATCATAGGACACATGTTTACTTGGAAGTGATTTAGGCATTCTTTGATCAGTTTGAGCTTTCAAGCTAACCTAGTATATTCACTATCACTAGTATCCCCATTGAGCTTTAATGAAAGAATGGCATATACAAAGCATGTGAAAGACCACCATTCAATTTTTTTTTCTTTAGCCTCACCATTCAAACCTATCCAACCTAAAAAACCATGATTGATCTGTTAGAAGACATATTGTAAACACATTGTTGCAGAGAGGTACATGAGTACATAAGAAGATAAGTTCATGAGAGTTAAAGAGAAGAATTCTAAAAGAAGAGGAAAAAGGACAAAAGGAAAGAAATCAATAAGTATTTATCCTTCAATTGGGGGGGATCATATCTCTATAAACTCAGCAGAAAATAAGTTTGGAGATGTAGCAGTAATATAGCTCATAGTTGGAGGGATCATATCCTAATAAAATTAAAAGAAAATAAGTATAGGGTGTAGCAGTAATATAGCTCATAAAATAGATAAAACCCCAAACAAAAAGTTTAGAGAGTGAATATTCACATAAAATGTAGATATGATCTCTTAATTTGTGTATCCTTATTACCTTTTCTTATTAGCTAAACCTAAGGCCCTATTACAAGCTTAACAATGACCTATTGATCCAACTAAACAAAGTTTTCTACATGAGTGGAGAGGGATTAGGAAAAGAAAGCTTATGGGGTGTTTTGTGAAGATCATGAAAATCACTGGTTTGCACATTGTTGACTAAACAACATGTATGTAGCATGAAATTGACATTGCACACACACACATTTTTTTCATTTCATGAAAAGATTGATGAATCATGAGTTTCATGAGATTACTTGGAAAGCATCTTGAGTGATTTTTGAGATATGTGCACATGTGTAATTTGTCTAGCATGTTACTGATTGTTTAAAAGTGATTTTCCTGACTAATTCATGAGTTCAGATTGTTATTTTACTTGAGGATGATCAAAAGGTAAGTTTGGGAGTAATTGATAAGCTTATAATATATCATATTTTTATATCTAAATTCAGATGTTTAAGATCTTCTTTTAATGTTTTTCAGTGGATATTGCACTTAACAGAGTTTGTTTTATTGATTTGTAAAATAAAATTGAAGATTACAAAAGATGTTATTTTAAAGTAATTTCTGGGACTGATGGAGGCATATTAGGAAAATATATTCAACATGAAAGTTTAAGCCTTTATTATTATCTTTCCAATGCATCAATAATCATATGATTCTAAATTTATATGAGAAAGTTATAAATATGATTCGTTCTCTACTTCATTTGACAAAAGGCGTCAATTTGAAGGCTCACGACTCATTGAAGATGGATGATTAAACAAAGTGATCAACACAAAAGTTGTAGCCCCTAAAATTATTTGTCTAATGCAAAAATAATGGAGCAATTCTGAGTCCATACGAGAAAGTTATGATCAAAACAATGGTACTCTTTCTAGAAAGCTTCAAAATATCAATTTTAGAGGCAACACAAAAGGTGATAATTTAATCTTCTATGAATAAAAATGCAAGCAGAATTATGAAAAGTGATTAACATGAAAGTTGTAGACATTGAAATTATATATCTAATCCAATAAAAATCTCTCCATTTGAAATTTGCATGAAAATTTTATGATAATTCTACTAAACCTATTCTGAAACATCAAAAACTCTAAAGCAGAATTGGTGACTCCGAAGTTCACTTTAGCAACTCCAAAGTTCACATCAAAAACTTTGAAGTACAATTGGTGACTCTAAAGTTCACTTCAAAAACTCCAAAGTTCACTTCAGAGACTCGGAAGCAATGTTTTCTGACTCTGAAGTTCACTTTAGTAACTTCAAAGTTCACTTGCATGCCTCCGAAGCAGACTTGTACCTCCGATATTGACTTCAATGACTACAAAGTTAACTTAGTAGCCTCTGAAGTTAATATTTAGTGACTCTGAAGTAAGATTTATTAACTCTAAAGTTCACATGTGTGACTATGAAGCAGGAATTCAAATTTATAACTCGATTTTCATGCCTCCAAAGCAGCCTAACAAAAACCAAAGTTTGAAATCAAAGCTTAGAATTGGAAGTGCACAAATTTAGTTGTTCTTGCATACGTCAGATGTTGTGGTCCAAACTATGATTAGCAAAATATTTTTTTAGCAATGGGATTCCACAATGATCAACACTTGCAATCATCCAAGTTATTTTTGGAAGCAAGGTTCTTTGCATACGTTGTTGAATTTTTAGAAGTTTTTGGAATGCATAAACTATTGCAATATTCAGAAAGGATCTTTTGGATTGTTCAACATCTATTGTTGAAATCATATGGAAATAACCTTTCCGGATGGAAAAGATAAGAGTTATTTTTAGAAGAGGATTTTTGTACATAAGGGAGTTGCAATTCGTGGAGGAGTGTTATTATAATTGTGCTATATGGATTATTTAAGGAGACATCTAGGGACAAGAGTGGAGCAAAGATAGAGAGTTAGACGAGGAGAAGAGTTTCAACCAAGAAGATCATTGGAGAAAGCCGCTGGAACCTGAATACTCTATTTTCTTTTTAGTTCATTGTTTGTTTTTGAATCAACATTCAAATTTAGATTATGATGATGTTTATACATTACTTAGTTGGTTTTAACTCAAATATGATGTTCTAAATTTTTGTTATCTAGGATTAAATGGATTCTAGCAATGAAGCTTGTGTTGATGTTTGATTTTTGAGTTAAATTATCTTCTTCGTCATTGTGTCTTCTTTTCTAAGCTTAATGTGTGTATGTGCTTAGCTACCATGCGCATGAACTGAGATTCTTAATTTATACTCGAGAGAGGTGAATTAGGAATAGACTCTTAAATTGAAGAACATATGACACAATAAAGTCTCGAGATAGCCATTGTATATGTGCAATCCATGTGAATATAACCTTGCGAGCGCATATATTGCACTTGGATGCTTAAGCTAAATGGGTTTATTAATTTGAATTTGCATGGAGATAGTAAATCATTTTAATAGGCATACCTATCATAACACTTGAGAAATGGTGGTAGATACTTTAGTGCATCTGATTGATAATGAGAGGAATGATGATTTACTCAATGTAATTCATCAATACAAGTGGATTCGCTATGTAAAGTTGAATTCCTAGATATTTCATCTATTGATATTTCTTCTTTTGCTCTTACAATTTGTCAACTTTATTGTTTATTCAGATTTAGTTCTTATATCATCTACTAAATTTCATTCAATCAAATATTGCTAATTTGATACAAGTTTGGTACTCATTGTGTAGCAACCAACTTCCTCATGGGAACAATACTCAACTTACCTCATCAATATTACTTATGATCATGTATACCTGCACGAATACCAACAAGCAACAACATATGAGTGAACACTTGTAGTACTGACAATTGTCTTGCTAAGTATTGCAGAGACAGATATAAATATACAGGAAAACAACTCAGATGCAATGGATAATATATGCAAAGAATGCATCAAGCAAGCAAAATCCACTCACTGAACGAAGACATGAATGCTCAGGAAGAATAGAACTGAAACTTTGAAAAGAAGTTATACGGTACATTGTAGCTATGATGTTTAAGCCTTAATGAGTGATCAAATAAAACTCCTACAGATAAAGTCAGTATTAGATAGCATCTGGCTCAGAAATACTTAGACAAATTATTCCATAGATAAGTCAAATAAACTGCTTATACTCAACATCTATCCACAACACAAAGATGAATTCAGTTTGCAGAAGCGGATATGACATGGAGCTGAAATGAAATAAATGAAGGGATAAAAGTGGAGTCAAATTATTCAAGCATTTGTCTCTCATATAATATCTATCTAAAACTGAAGAAGATTAAGGAACTTGTCTGCAATCCTCTATAGAAGATACGAAAGACAAAGAGTGACACAGTAGTCTTAGATGAACACCTCTTGTCTGTTGTCTTCATCTGCAAGTTCGTCTACACTTACAACAGATAAACCATCTGAAGAACCGCTTAAAAAAATGATTCATCTATGCCTTAATGATTCATCTATTACTTCTAACAAATAAACCATTAGATGAACTGCTGAAGAAATGATTCGTCGGTGCCTTGTAACTTTGTCTATCACTTACAATAGATAAACCAACAGACGAATTATTTGAAAGACTACATTTGTGGCCAGTAACTTCATCTGCAAATCTCTGTAGACAAACATCAGATAAAGTCATTTCATCTACCATGAAGAAGCCTTGTCTGTGCCAATAAGAGTCGTCTATTACTTATACAGACAAATCGATAGACAAAGCTACTTCATCTGATGAAAGAACTTCGTCTAGTGAAAAATACTTCATCTAGTGAAAGAAACTTCATCTGGTTAGAAAACTCTATCTGATAAAGAGTAAAGTGAAGACCTTAATCTGCGCCTATGCAATTCATCTGACACTTACAATAGACAAACTAGAAGACAAAGTAAAAATGTTGCAATGATCTTAGACAATTTTGCAAAGATGAATTAGAGCCAATTTGTCTATTACTTTCAAGAGAAAATCTAAGACTTGATCAAACAAAGTCCTCAAACAAACTATGGCTAAATCTCTATGGCAAATCATTACGAGTAGAAGCTACTTGTACCAAATATTGTTGACTATACTCTCTAATCAAGCTTTCATTCAAAGTAGATTCTATTAAACAAACTGGACAAATCACGCTTAGCTGAAAACGGAAAGAAATTCAAAGGAAAGTAGTCTTCACTCTGACAAAGATGTAACTATCAGAGGTTGTGTCCCTTCAGTCTTAATGAGAGTCTTTCCAAAATAGTGAAAGAGTTAGTCATTCAGAAAAGTCTTTATCAGCATTTGCTAAAACCAAAAAATGATCTTCTTCAAGAACGACGCTACAGGCTTCCAGCTACAACAAGTTTATTAAGAGGACAACTTTTCAATAGGAGAAAATGCAGAATAGTCTTCAACATTCAAAGAAAGCTAACTACCTCCAATGGACATAAATTTCTAAAGCAATATAAAGGTAATGCGGTGTCAATGAAGAAGGTTTAGAAAGGTGAGAGAAAAATAAAAATAGAGCTTTAACAAGTAACATCTCTCAAGTAGACTATGCTTCCTTCTAGATAATCAATCTCCATTGCACTGATAGATGAAGAGCCATAAAGATCTATCTTAACAATATTTCTGGAGTATTGATATCTAATATGCTTCAATGAAAAATCATTTTATATGTGCTTAAGCTCTATACAAATCAGCCTAGTGTAAGAGGCAAAGTAATGTGCAAAACGAGTATTGTAAATTAGCTATATGAGTTCACGGTGTGCTCAAAAAAACCACTTTGTAAGAGTTGTTGGTGAGCTCTGAAAAATCAGTAAGTTTGCTGGTGATCTTCAAAACTAGTGATTTCTTAGTGAGCTCATGAAAACCAAAAGAGTGTTGTAAGCACTATGTTTTTACCCTCTAGAGTTGGAATCTAGAAGAGTATTAGGAACACTATTTATGCCCCCTAAAGCTAGAATCTAGAAGAGTACTAAGAGCACTAGTGTATTTCCATTATATGGGATATAGTGGAACCCAAGGCATAATGAGTATGTGCTCTTAGAAGAGTGGATATAGGAAAAAGGTTTCCAAACCACTATAAAAATTGCTATGTGCATTATCTCTTGATTGCTTTACTTTGCATGTATCTGTCACATCATTTCATCTCACATATCATTACACACACAATTACCTGCATGAAATAAGTATAGCTAAGAGAAGCTAAATCTGGAAGTGAAGTAGACACTATGACTGAGTGAATAGATATGAAAATCATATATGTGTTGCATCACCACTTCTACTTAGCTCATTAATTTTTATTTGACCATAATTTTTATATGCTCAATTCACCCCTCCCCTCTTAAGCCATCTACTACATGGGATCAAAAACCACTACATTCTTCATATCCAAGTCCCCTTTTGCTTTTTTTTCTAATCATTTTGAGGAACTTGGTTATCGATTCTCTTCTGTTGAAGAACTAATTCAACATGCTATTTAGTATCTTTATCTCTTTCTTTAAATTTCCAACTTCTTTTTGCAAAGATAAGTTCCTTTCAACTAGTATTGCATTTACTTTTATAGTTACTTCAAAGCATCTTTTCTTTTGTATGAGTTTCTATCCAAGGGTCTCAAAAAAGATAGTCATATGATTATTGTAATTTGTCAAGCTCATTACATTTACTACATTCACTAGTGGAGCCTGAGGAATTGAAACAATAAAGGTGATGGAATTTACCTAAGGTTCCTATAATGCCCCGCCTTGGGGCTTATGTGTTGTACCATTACCCTATAATTTTTCCATTTCTAAGGGAAATATTCTGTCCAAAATTTGGCAGTCTTCCCTAAAATATAAGGTTATATACCTATATAATTCTTTATCATATACAATTATAATTTCAATGACTATAAAGCAATCACATAAACCAGAAAATTTAGATCCACAATAGCCCAACTCACTCACAACTGCATGCCCACAATTGAAACTGAATCATGATGACAATATACATAGCTAAAATCATACCATTTTGTCACACTATCATAAATAATTTACTATGACATGCCAATATAGCTCATATATACATCAATTGAAATCCTTTAAATACAATTCTATCAATACATGATGAACTTACAAATACAATTCATTATAACACAAAGCAAATGTCTTCAATTCTCACCTCTCAACCCCAACCCACAGTTGGAATTCTTTATCTGACCTGCCGTCTAAAAATTTAAATAAGAAGGCGTGAGTCCACATGAACTTAGTAAGTAGGCAAAGATAAAAGCAATACTTAATCAAAAGCAGCATATTCGAAATCAGAACAGGAATAAACACATGACAATGTAATCATAAACCTATACCCATGAGGCTTAAGTCCTCATTATCTCAAGATAGCATCCTACACCATCCAGGTATAAATTATTCTATTTGTAGGGGAAAGATATCTCATACCCATGCCACCTCTCATTACATCTAAGCCGCTCTAGGCACATCATCAATGTCATTCAGGCATAATGTAAAGCCCCACCTCCCTGGAGCGTTACTAATGGTAAATTCAGAGAAAATTCTGGCAGAGGTTCCCCTGATTTACCACTGTTATTGTGTATACAATATACTAAACCACAATAATTATATAACAAATACCCTCAAATATGTAAATATAATATGGCCACCTCTAAGCCCTACCATTTTCTACATAAATTATATAACTACCGCCTCCAAAACACACATCACCACAACACCTATAGACCAAGATCAGGGTACATTGTACCCTAGCTATCAAATCATATACACCTACGCCATAAAATGACATGCTGTAAAACTAATTAATGATACATGTCTATTATACATCCAAAATCCATCCAACAATATACATCATCATACATCATGAAAAGGAGTAAAGCCTCTATTGGTGTCACGGCCTAGCCCCGTCACGAGACCTAACACCCTGTTGGGCTCCCTCCTCTGACCTGTCAACTATAAATTTAAATAAAAGGGTGAGTCTAGGCAAAACTTAGTAAGCAGGTAAGCAGAAAAATGTGACTATAAATAATGTAATAAACAATGGCAAATAGAGTAGTAAACAATGCTGCAAACAAGCAAAACATGCCATGCCATATGCAGGATGTCATAGTTAGTCAGTGGCCAGGTTCATTAAGATTTTAATGTTAACATCTCATTAATTATTTCATACATATACTCATAATGATATTGTATATATAGTTAATCGATCAATACCAGCTTGAATACCGATATGTCATAATGCCCTTTTGTATCTGTCAATCCATAATTACCTTTTATACCAGCATACTGCCCCACCATCATCCACATACTCCTCCCCAAGAGGCACACAAACTAGAATATTACCCTTGCACTCTTCAGCGTGTCAAGTCCATCCTGGCACTCTCGGCTAGAAGTTTGCCAGGCCCACATAGCCATATTGCTGTATCCAGTGGCACCCCGCCCTCATCACCTCACAAGAGTACCATTTCTTCATAAATATGCATACATAAGCTACTTAGGCCAATCATAGCAATTAGGCCATCCAGGCCAATAGCAACGCCCGACCGCACTGGCTACCCACATAACCACCCACTGGCCAACCAGGCCACTCCTCGCCACATGATAGACATAGATTGGCCCACACTGGGCTTTATGCCAATCAGGCACCAAAACTAAATTTTACCGGCACTCCCAGGCTCGTAGAATATATGTACATATTTCTAAAATAAAATTCTTATTTACTATTTTATAAATATCCAATTGACCTAAAACTATTTCTATAGATTCCCAATAATATTATAAATGTTCGATCAAAATGTTGATGTCAAAATAATATAAATTGATCAATTTAAAATTAAAATATGAACATATAAAGAAAAAATGTTAGACAACATTATACATCTCTTTTCCACTAAAACATTTTACATCAATTACTAATAATATAATAGAATTTTAGTGAAAATTTTAGCTTAATTTAATTCAAAATGAGAAGATTAAAAATAAAGCCAAATTTTAAAAGGGTGGGACGCTAACAACATATCATTTTCAAGGTATTTAATGTTCATATTTTGTTGAGGGGTCAAACCGTAGAATTTGTTCATAAAATTTGATATGATAGTATTTAGTTATATATATTTTAACCCCATATTTGTAAACATCACTAAATTAGGTTTTAATCAACCTCAAAAGGGGTACTTGGTAAGGTGTTCTGTCAGTGCATTGTTCATCCAAATTCCATTGTTATCAATGCAATTTAATTCATGCTAATGCAATACATTAATTATGGTTGCATGGGGCAGATAATGCATATTTAAAATCATGTAACTCATATACAAAAATTTCAGATTACAGT
>JAYJMB010065480.1:3702-25371 GCA_036873735.1 Pouteria campechiana
TGATTGTTATTTCTAAGTGTGCATCAACAAATAATATGGTGGGGAAATAACTAAAGTGGATAATGCACATAAGATAAAATCAGAGACAAGATCCACCAAGTATCAAAGGAAGAAAATGTAGATGCTCAAAGAGTATGATAGACATCATATACAAGCTTCAAAGTCACTTCGGATGCTTTCTCAATTGCTGCCAAAGCTTAGGCACAAACATGGCTTCAAAAACATACTTCAAAAGAAGAGAAATGCTATTTGGACAAAGTGAAGCCAAATTCCAGACTCAAGGGAAGGTTCAGACACTACGGATCTAAGTTTGGACACTATGAAGACCAGTTAAATCGCAAAGCCAAGTTTGGACACTGGAGAAGCATGAAGTCAAGATGCTGGAAGTTCAATGCTAATTTTGAACATTGCTAAAGTCAATCTAATGCATCACAGAACTCCAAGCTTTGGACATTGCTATTACAGAGTTAGTCAGTCTAAAATTTAACTTCAAACACTACCAACTCATCATTGGAAGAAGCTAGAGTTCTCTTGGGCTAGAAAAGTAATTCATACCACTTCTCAGTCCAAAATTTAACTCCGGACATAGCGAAGCATTTTCGAAAAAAGATGATTTAAGTTTGTTATAGGGTAAACTATTCATTTAGTCCAAAATTATATCTTTGGACAAAGCCAAAAGCTTTCAAACTATGAGAGCCCATGAGAACACTTCAATGGGAAGAAAATCTTGATGATTTGTTCACATTTAATGAATGTCGTCTTCTCCAGTGGGCAAATTTTCAATCGTCGTTTAAAAGGAGTAAAGATAGGTCATTCCAAGAGTAAGAGAAAGTTTCTAAAAGAACTTATAGAGCATTTACTCAAACATTAAAGTTTTTCTTCCAACTTCACTAAGCAAAACACCATCTGCATTCAAAGAACATCCTCTGCAACAACCTTTCAGAGTTAAATACTCTCTATGTTTATCTTAATACATTTATTTCTATTGCACTTTTATTTTAGTACAAATCAGCCTATGTAAGAGGCATTTTATTGTACATTATTCTTTGTTTGAGATAGTAAGTAAGGGGCTTGCTAATTGTGTATAAGTTTTTTAGTTAGCTTGGAAACCAATAGTTGTAAAATTTTGTTGTTGAGCTTGAAAACCAATAGTTGTATAAGTTTGTTGGTAGGCTTAGAAACCAACATATGTAAAGTTTGTTAATGAGCTTGTAAAACCAAATAGGTGATTAGTGGAACCTGAGTACAACATATAAGACTAACTCAGAGAATGGAGTAGGTGTCATGTTGGGCCGAACCACTATAAAAATACCATTACCCTGTGTTGTGTGATCTATTTTCATCTTTTTAGCATTTTAATCTTTATCTTGGCCAAAATTTTTAAAGGCCTAATTCACCCCCCATCTCGAGCTACCATTTGAATGGGACCAATAGGAACCCAATGGTTGTATAAGTTTATTGGTGAGCTTTGAAACCAATGGTTGTAAGAGTTTGTTGTGAGCTCGGGAAAACCAACCATTATAGTGGAACCTGATTGCAGCAAGGAAAGTTGACTCCGAGAGTGGAGTAGGTACTAGGTTGGGCCGAACCATTATAAAAATATCCTTGTATGTGTTCTATGTGATCTATTCCTTTTATTTTTAGCACCTTTGGTTTTATTTTGGCCATAATTTTTAAAATCTCAATTCAACCCAACCCTTCTTGAGCTACCTACTAAATGGGACCAATAATTGGTATCAGAGTGGGCTTCATTAGTTATTCTCTTGATCACTAAGTATTTTAACTTTGAAGAGATCCCAATGGCCAACATGTTCCACAACATACCCATAGAGGGACAGTCTATTTTTAGACCTCCATATTTTGATGACACCAATTATGGGTCTTGGAAAATAAAGATGCAAAATTTCATAATGGTCATAGATTACCAGTTATGGCTTACAATTGAAAATGGCAAGGTAGTCCTCAATAAAAAAGATAGATACAACCCAGAGCACATATAAGTTATAAAAAAAGATGCCAAGGCCAAAAATTATCTTTATTATCATTATCCCCTTTAAAGTTTGAGAAAATTTCCATGTGCAATTACATTTGGGATAGTTTGGAAATTATTTATGAAAGAACTAATATGGCCCAGAGGACTAAAGATAATATTCATGTATAGGAAAGGGAGTTACCAGAAAGCTTAATGACTAGAAATTTAGGAGAATCTAAAGGAGAACAAATCATTGCCCTTACCTTCATGGCCATTCAAGACAATGAGGTATTTTCTGAAACTAAAACTCCCAATTTTCAAACAATATGATGATTTCAAGACTTTTAAGGCCAAATACAAGGAGATTAAAAAGGAGCTATTTAGAATGGTAAATGAAAGCTCTAATTTGAAAGAGGAAAATGATTGGCTCAAGAATAACCAATGTACCATTAGTGAGCTTGAGCTAGTCAAGGCTGAAAATAATGCCCTTAGAAAAAACTTGACATCCACCTTGTTGAAATTGAAACTAATAAGAAAATGTGGATAACAACAAAAGAAATAGAATAATCATTCTGGAAGAAAACATAGGCCCAAATAGAACCTAATTTGGGTTCCTAAAAATGTTGCCAAAGTAGTAAATTCTATACAATCTCCGAATATCAGCTTAGTGGCACCAAAGAAGTCATGGGTACCAAAGTATGCTACCACTAATTCACCTAGACCCATTCCCAAATGGGTACTAAAGAATATAGCATAACCTTGTCAATGTAGGTGTGCTTGAGAGCCATTAGATACAACATGTGATACATCAATCATGGTTGCTCAATGCACATGATAGGGAATAGGGAGCTTGGCATATCAGATCAAAAAGCATAATTTATATATCATATGATCTATGTGTAGTGCTCTCAATTACATGATTTCAATGTTTTATTCTTATATGCATGTATAACCTTCTTGCTCTTAATATTTGTGGTGAATGGAATGAAATTTACCCTTAATGTAATTACAATCCCAAGGCATAAATCAAGCCTATTTGGGAAACGTTATGATTTAAGATCTTTAATTGGAATTCCATTTCTTGTCAGGTCTTCTATAATCACCATTTTGGCTTAATTTCATGTTGAGTTGTTTCAAACAACTTTTTATTCTTTTAATTTTTGAGAACTTTCTGCATTTAATCTTGAACTATGTTTATTTCAATCCATTTCATCACAAAATAAAATTTTGGACATTATGAAAGTTCCTCCTTTCGTCAAAAAATCCTAAAATCCTAGAGCAATAACAAGGATTCCTTAAAACCCCATTTCAGACCGACTGTCATTTTTATCTCTTTGTGTCTAAAATCACCCTTCGAAAGAAGATGATTTGAGTTCCTGATGCTTTCAAACCGTTTTCTTCCATCTTGAATCTCCATTATTATTTCTCCATTTCAATATCAATCACTCTCTACTCCGAAGAATCCTCAAATCCATTTTCCCTCTTTTCAATCCAAAGCCCTTTCAAACCTTGAATCAATACTGGTATAAATGGCTGGTTTGAATGAGGCAAAAATGTCACTAGAGATTATACTCGCTAAATCAAGATGAAGGAGAGAAAATGAAGGACAAAGGAAATGCCTCTGTCTCAGAGAAGAAGGCTGGATAATGACAACTTGAAAGATGTAATTTTCAAAAATGATGAATCAACTTACCTCAAGTTCTTGGATTGTTATGAGAAGAAGAAGAAGAAGTAGAAGGTAATAAAGGGAAAAGCATTTGATTTTGAAGTTTTTGGAGAGAATCATATGAATCTAGAAGTTTGTAGATGGATCAACTTCCAAGGTTGAACCGATTTCATGAGTTGCAGGGATAAATGTTATTCAAGAATGGTAAAAATCCTATTATGGAACTATGATTCAAAAACTAAGAATTCATGGATAAGAGAAAAAGAGAAAGACTTATCTCTTGAAAGCATTAGAGAATGTTTGAATCTCTCTTTGGTTGAGAGACAAGGATTTTAGTGTCCTACAACTAGAGTTAAACTGTTTTTAGAACTAGCTAGTGAAGAAATTGGAGACAACGTAAATAGTCTCCACCCCAACTATCCAGATTTAAATCTTAAGATTGCCCACATCCTCCTCATCAATAATATTTATCCAAACATTGGGGGCAAAGACGATATATCAGAGATTGATGCTAAAGTGCTTTGGGCATTAAAGAATAAGAAGAAACTAGATTTCGCCAAAACAATCTCAGATCATTTGCACCAGGTCAAATCCACAAAAAGGTTCCCTCTTCCTTATAGAATGATGTTAATAAAATTCCTAAGGAGAGTATGGATAGACTTATCATTTGAAGAAGGAGAAGACTTGAAAAGGTCACATGAAATAAATGAAGTTATTTTGAAGAAGATATGTCTCACTAAAACCTCAGATGGATGGATTTTAGAAAATCCAATGAAGCCCAAGCCATCTAAGAGAGCAAGAGAAGAAAGAGTGGTAGTAGAAGAAGAAGAAAGAGAAAAAATACAACAAGGGGAGAAGAATTAGCTATCCCCGCAGCTAGAGAAGAAGAAACAAGAAGAGCAAAAGAAATCATTCCTCCTGTTGAAGAAGAATAAATAAGAGAAGAAAATGTAAGAGTTCAGAAGAATCTACAAGAGCAGAAGAGATAAGAGAAAAAAAATTCAAGGGAAGAAGAAATAAGAAGAGAAGATGTACATGTAAGGGAAGAAAGTGAAATGAGATAAGAAGTTCCTGCAGCAGCAATAGTAGCCCCATCTCCACCTAGAACAACCCATTCCTCTCCACCAACTCATCCCACTCTTTTGAGCCTTGAGGCCAAGCTCACTAGGCTAGAAATCTCCATCAACCATAGGATGGACAAGATTGAGGAATTAGTGAATTGGAAGCTAGATACACTGATCTCCTAAACCAACCCAAACCTCCTTACCATCCTCTCCTATTCATGATCCTAGACATGTCTCACCCATTAGGTCCACCCATTCCTCACCCTCACATCCTTTACCTGCCCCTCTTTCTCCTCATCTCACATCTTATGCTTCTCTACTTCCTACTTCTCCACATCTTTCCATAACTCCACATCAATCTCCTCAATCTTCCTCTAAGTCTTCCTCCTCCTTATTCAATTCAATTTCTTTCATCTCTAAATTAGAGATTCCACATTATAAACTTCTTTATCTTAGGTCTAAAAAATCCACTTCTAAGAAACCTTTTGCTCACTCACAACCTGTTACTCAACCCGTTTCCTTCACTCTTGTTCAAATTCCACAACCATCTCCTTCTCCACTCCCGTCCACTCAATCTACCATTCCTTCTCCTCTAGCTTCTCAATCTCCTCTTCCTCCTCTCAAACCATCATCATTCCAAAGCAATTCACTCCTAAATCTTCAATTACACTACCAAACAGAAGTGTTGTCATCATAGAATTCTTAGCCCATTCCAAATCTATTAAGTCTTACATCTTTCTCCCCATGTTAGTAGTTCTAGTTGAAACATTTGTCATTCAGTCTTCAAATCTTTCTCTTCTAGCTCCTAGAAAACTTAAAAAGAAATGAAGAATGACTACTAAAGAAATTGAAGCTAGTCAGGTTGTAAATAAAAATATAGTCTTTGATCTATAAGCTCAAAACGTATACTTCACTCCTCTAGATCTTCCTTTCTCAGATTTTGTCATTTCTATCAACATCACCACTTTAAAGGAACCTTTTCCCAAATGTTTTAAGCCTAAACCTCTCCTAGATGCTGAAAAATATCTAAATAAATATCTAAAAACATACCAACTACCTTCCTCATCTAAACTAGTTCCTCCATCTAACCCAAATGCCTCTTTCTTTATTAAGTCAACAACAACATTAGGTACCGGGCTCAATTTTCATGTTATTTTAAACACATCTGATCCTAACTTCATCTATCTTCCAAAGGATGTGTATCTAGAGTGTAGGGATAAGCAGTTTCATGCTCATTTCTCAAGTTTGCCATCCCCTTTCCCAGAATTTGATAATCCAAAATATAAGAAAAAACTTAGGATTGTTGTTCCTCATGAAGATATTTCAACCCCCATTCCTAAGTCTAAACCCACAACCTATAATGTTCCTCCTTCTACCACTTCCAAACCTTCATTCCCTATTGCTCCATCTTCCACTTCAGCTCCTCAGCCCTCATCCTTACCTATGCCTCCATCTAAGCTAGCCTCCAAATCCAAACCTTCTCTACCCAAATTCAAACTTCCTTCATCAAAAGTCAAACCTCCTACCCCTAAACGTCCTCTAAAAACCAAATCTCCTCCACATAGGCCTTTCCAACCTCATCCCATCTTCTTGAACCAAGAAGAATACCTTCACCAGGTTGCCTCAAACAAGCAAGTGTTTCAAGCAAATGAGCTTCCAATTTACCTTGAGTTGCTCAATCCTGCTAACTTAGCTCATCTTAAAATCATTCCTCCTCTCATTCCCCCAACATCCATACCTCTTCAATTCACTACTATCGAATCTATTCTATCAACCATGGTCACAATTGAAACAACCTATCAAGCGTCTTTTAAAAGACTAAAGGCTATTTCCAAGAAACCCTAACCCAAACCTACCCAATAACTACTACATTCACCTTCATGCATGTTGAACTAAACCTCTTTTACTTGGATTAATTTTGATGATGAATGTGTTTAGCCAACCAAGTTTTGATGATGAGCAACATGCATATGAGTAAACATTTTAAGCTACCGATCAATATTTCCCAAGTGTGTAGTAACGAACATTACAAAAACAAGTTTATAAGGAAGAAAATGTAAATGCTCAAAAGAATCTAGCAGGCATTGTAGACAAGCTTCAAAGTAACTCTGGACATAGTCTCAAGCTCTACTAAAGTAAATTAGATAAATACCCAAGCTCGAACAAAAACAAGGCTTCAAAAGGAGAAAAGGAACTAAGTTCCGGACTCGGTCAAGTTCGGACACTGAAGAAGCAAGTTCGAACATTGTGTAACCAATTCAGACACAAAACCAAGTTCGGACATTGTGTAACCAATTCAGACACAAAACCAAGTTCGGACATTGTGTAACCAATTCAGACACAAAACCAAGTTTGGACATTGTTAAAGAAAGAAGCCAAGATGCTAGAAATTCAAAGCCCAATTCAGACATTGCAAAGTCAAGTTTGGACACTATAGAACTAATTCAAAACATTTCTAAAGTCAGTCCAACACATCTCAAAAATCCAAGTCCAGAAATTCCAAGCGCTAAGGTTCGGACATTGTCATTACTGGGGTCGGTTAGTCTAAAATTTAACTTTAGACATTGTCCACTTTTAGACATTGCCAAAATTTAGTCATGAAGCTAAGGTAATTCACCTGTCTTCTAAGTTTGAAATCTTAACTTTTGACACATTGATTCACTTTTGGACATAGCCGAAAGAAGTTTGTTGCAAGCTGAAAGTTTCAAGTCAGTCCAAAATCTTAACTTAGGACATAGTTGTTCATTTTGGACACTGCTAAGAGCCTTTAGAAATGGAGACGCATGAGAATGCTTCAACGGGCAAAAAATCCTAATAATTTGCTTACATTTAATTGACGTCATTTTCTCCAATGGGTAGATTTTGTATCCTAGTTTAAAAGGAGTAAAGAGAGGTCATTCCAAAAAGATTAAAAAGTTGAAGAATTTTCTAAATGAATTTACAAGAGCATTTACTCAGCATTAAAGTTTTTCTTCCAACTCCACTATGTAAAATGCAATCTGCATTTAAAGCTTAATCTCTGCAATAGCTTAGGGAGTCTAATATACTCTATATTTATTACAATATATTTATCTCTACTACACTTTAAAATTTCTAAAAGATTAGACTATGTAAGAGGCATTTTTCTTTGTACAACTTTTATTATTTGGTATAGTAAGAAAGGGGCTTGCTGATCTTGTATAAGTTTGTTAGTCAACATTGGAAATCAATGTGTATAAGTTTATTTGTGAGCTTGGAAACCAATATGTAAAAGTTTGTTAGTGAGCTTGTAAAACCAATGGGTGAAAGTTTGTTGGTGAGCTTGTAAAACCAACAGGTATTTAGGAAACCTGAGTATAGCAAGACTAACTCAGAGAGAGGACTAGGTATCGTGTTATGGGCTGAACCTCTATAAAAATACATGTGTACATTGTTTTGTGTGATTTTTTTCTTATTCTTTTCATCATCTTGATTTTATATTAAGCTCAATCACTTCTCCTCTTGAGCTACCTTACATTGGGACCAACAATGCATTCTCTCTTTCTATCTCTATGTTGTATATAACTTTGTTATCATTTATCCTTTACTTTGCATCCATTGATGATTGTGATTGTACATTGTATACCTCATACTTTCATCAAAGAAATATACATTTTCTTTACAATCATTACACATTCTATAGTTCCTTTAATGTCTTTTATCTAATGTTTGAATGTTGCCTATGACATGAATATGCTCTTTTCTATTGACTATTCTCAACATCTTGTCAATCATATTTATCTCCCACTTGTTATGCCTTTTTTATTATGACAAAAAGGGGGAGAAATAAAAGAAATAGTAGTATTAGAGTGAATATAAGTGCATTCATTAAGAGGGAGTTATTGGAAAATCATGTTAGATATGCACCTAGTCAGAGGGAGCTATGTTTGTCTTGTTATGATTAGAATATTTCTGTTTAGTTCCCATATGTCGTTTATATGTTTTATATTTTTAAAAGGTAACTCACTCAAATGTTTTGTCATCATCAAAAAGGGGGAGAATGTTGACGAAACCTCCTTACTTGGATTGATTTTGATGGTGAATGTGTTTAGCCAAACAAATTTTTATGATGAGCAAAAGCATATGAGTAAATGATTACTGATAATTATATTTCCTAGTATTGTAGTGATAGGTATAAAACATATTTAGGAAAATAACTTCAGTCAAGTGGACAGTATAACCATAAATAATATAATAGACAAAGATCCACAATATTATATCTACGAAGGAAGAAAATATAAATACTCAAAAGAAAGAATGACACTAAAACTTTTAAGAAAATCTCAGATGAAATGGGACAAAATAGAGATCATGAAAGAGTAGAGCCAATATGTAAAGAAGCTTAGTAAGTCTAAAAGTATGTCAACTAAAGACACATGATTCAAGTCTAGAACTACCTCTAAAATGTTTTAGATGTAATATCCAAGCATTCAAGGTCAAATTTTTAGTTAAAGGATATGTCTGACATCAATGAAGCTCAAAAGACACTTTGGATGCATTTTAAAACATTGCCAAAGCTTATCAAATAGATGCCCAAGTTCGAATGCAATTAGGCTTCAAAACATACATAAGATAGAATACATCATAGTTTGGATAAAGCGAAGCAAAGTTCTGAATGCAAGAAATTGTTTGAACAGAAGCAAAACCAAGTTCGAACATTGATAAAGTATGAAGCCAAGAAGTAGAAAGATTAACATCAATTCGGACAATCAGAACTTATCTTGCACAAAGTGCACAAAGTGTCTCTCTATCTAAAGAAGATTCATCCCAAATTCCAAACAATGTGAAGCCAAGGTTCAGACAGTGGGAAAATTTTATTTCAAATTAAGTCAAACCAATTCCAGACAAAGCTAAAGTTCATGCATGCGGTCATGTATTTCTCTACCTAAAGTTTTCATTTTAGCCAAAGCAAAGGATGTTAGACAAAGCCAGTTCGAATCATTTGCACAAATTCTTAAGTCAGTCTGAAGGTACAATTTCAAATGATGCAAAATTATGGATGACTTCAATCTGCAAGAGTCTCAGACGAATCTCTCTCTTTGTCATTACAGCCTTGCTTATTCCAGATGGTATGAAGCCATGAGAACACTTCAACGGTCAGAAAATCCCAGTGATTCACTTGCACTTAATGAAAGTTGTCTTCTCCAATAGGTAGAATTAAAAATCTAGTATAAATGGAGAAGTTAGAGATCATTCAAGGTTAGCAATTCAAGCAAATCAAATAAGAAAGAGAACTAATAGAGTATTTACATCTATTCAAGTTTTTCTTCCAACATTTCAAAACTCCATTGTGTTGATTGCAGATTTGCATTCAAAGTTCAATCATCTTCAACTTTTTGGAGTTTCATTTCAACAAGCTTTAAATTTTTTTATTCATTTAGTGAATTTGCATTTCTTCTTTGTACAAATCATCCTAATTAGATATATATTCCTGTACAAGTTTTCTTACAGTTTGTTTGGTTTAGCAAGTAATGAATCTTGCTAATTATATAAGTTCATTGGTTAGCTTGGAAACCAACAATGTATAAGTTTGTTGGTGAGCTTGGAAACTAATAATACATAAGTTTGTTGGTACACTTGGAAACCAACAATTGTAAAAGTTTGTTGGTGAGCTTGGAAAGGAATGGTTGTAAGAGTTTGTTGGTAAACTTGAGAAAATCAACCATTGTAGTGGAACCTGAGTGCAACAAGAAAGGCTGACTAAGAGAGTGGAGTAGGTATTGGATTGGGCCGAATCGCTATAAAAATATCCTTGTCTATGTGTTGTGTGATCTATTCCTTTTATTTTCATCATCTTTGGTTTTATTTTGGCCATTATTTTTAAAAGCTTAAATCACCACCCCCTCCCCCCTCTCCTTGAGCTACCTGTTGAACGGGACCAACACTTTGCCTGGCAACACAAGAAAAAAATCCAATTGAAAAGGTAAAAGTTGTTGTGTGATCTATTCCTTTTATTTTCATCATCTTTGGTTTTATTTTGGCCATAATTTTTAAAAGCTTAAATCACCACCCCCTCCCCCCTCTCCTTGAGCTACCTGTTGAACGGGACCAACACTTTGCCTAGCAACACAAGAAAAAAATCCAATTGAAAAGGTAAAAGTTGTTGTGTGATCTATTCCTTTTATTTTCATCATCTTTGGTTTTATTTTGGCCATAATTTTTAAAAGCTTAAATCACCACCCCCTCCCCCCTCTCCTTGAGCTACCTGTTGAACGGGACCAACACTTTGCCTAGCAACACAAGAAAAAAATCCAATTGAAAAGGTAAAAGTTGTAACCCTAAGAAGTGATAAGCAAGTGGGAGAAGAAGATGTTGAATAACAGACTCCTAAATAAAAACAAGAAGAAGTTGCTGAATAACCATAAGAAGTAGGCAAGAGCAAGCATTTTCTAGATAATCCCAAACCATATGTGGCTCCAATTCCATTTCCTCAAAGACTCTAGCAGTACAAAATGGATAAGCAATTTTTTTAATTTCTTGATGTGTTTTAAAAATTGCATATTAACATTCCTTTTGCAAATGCCTAAGCACAAATGCCTGGCTATTGATAAGTGAATTTTATTCACTTATATCATATCTATTTGAGTTAACTTTTGGTTTTTTCTTGATTTGTTCTTAGTGGATTTATGGTGTTTATGTTGTATTTGGTTGTAAGCACACAACTACACAAAAGAGGAAGAAAACATTGAAGACATCAATGAGGTAAAAGAAGCAAAATAATGAAGTTTGGATGATGGACATGTTGTTGGAAAATGAAGAACAAAAGTGGAAGCAACCAAAAGTCGAGGCATCCAAATTAGATGTTGCGACACTCAAGGTGTAGAATGCAAGATAGCAACCAGATGTCGCGGCATCCAAATCAGATGTCGCAATAATTAACTTGAGGAAGGCTCAATCCTAGCAGGCAATAGTTTAATATTGTGGCATCTAAATCAGATGTCGCAACATCTAACATGATGAAGGCTGAATCCTGGCATACAACAATTGAATGTCGCGGCATCCAAATCAAATGTCGTTGCACTTAGTGCAAGTGGTGTGGCGCATGTGAATAAGTCTTAACAATAATGTGTGTGCTATAAAAAATTTTTTTATAGAGGCTAAGGTGGGCACGTTTATGGGGTTTGGAGAGAGTGTTTTGGAGACTTGAGAGAGGAGAAAAGAGAGGTCTTTTGGAGAGGCTTTTGAAAGGAAGAAGCTACAAGTTGGAATTCAAAGCCATGTATCATTAGGAAGAGTTTGCTACCACTCCAATCTTTATTCCTTTTGTGTTTTCCATTTTATCAATCATTTTTATCTTGAATTAAAGTTGTGATTTAAATTTTGAGAATGTTGTATGAATGTTATATAGATTTTTATTCAATCATGAGTAGCTAAACTCCTCTTTCTAAAGGGGAGATGAATCTTATGTTGACATTAAGGTGTGATTGATGAGTTACTTGATTAAGCATTTTTATTGGTTTATTTATGATGCTTTGTTCTTAATGCTTTTAATTTATTGGCCATTTATTGAATGAATATATATTTAGAATTTGACACTCGGGAGAGGTAATCCTAAATAGAATCTAGGCATAATAACATGAGACTCTAGATGACTTGGGAGAGCTTTTAGGTGTTGTGAAATCATTTAACAGAATCACAGAGTTTAATACATTCTTTACCTTCCAATTTTTATAGGGATATCAAAATTTAAAAGTTGAGAATAGATACTTAGCTTGTCACTTGGAGAAGGAGTTGAGTGAATTTAGCATTCCTAATTTATAAACCTATAGAACAATCAATATATAATGATTTAAGAGCACTATGATTGAAGCATAAGTGAAATCAATCCTCTAGAGCTTCTTTATCTTGATTTCTTCCCACCAAAAGCTTGTCTATTTCTATTTCTTATTTAAATTCCTATTATTTAATTTTTCAAATAAAATTAAGATTATTTACTACAATAGCTAGTGATTAATTGGAATTTGCAATCCCTGTGGAGATGATAACTTTTTTACCATTATACTACAAAACTTGACACCATATGCTTGAGGTAGTATTGCAACAAATAACTATGCAAAATTCTTGAAGGAGATCATAGCAAACAAAAGGAATCTAGAGGATTACGAAATTGTGAAGTTGAATGAAGAGTGTTCAACCATCTTGTAGAATAAACTATCACCTAAGCTAAAAGACCCAAAGAGTTTTACAATTCCTTGCACTATTGGTGATTCTTATTTTAAAAAGGCATTATGTAATCTGGGTGTAAGTATTAATTTAATGCCTTTTTCTATTTTTAGGAAATTAAGATTGGAAGAAGTGAAAGCAACTACAGTATAACTTGAACTAGTTGATCGCTTAATCAAACATCCGAGAGGTATTGTAAGAGATGTTTTAGTAAAGGTCAACAAGTTTATCTTTCTTGTAGATTTCATAGTTCTTGACATGGAGGAAGACCATAAGGTACCACTTATCTTAGGTCGACCTTTTATAGCAATAGGAAGAACTCTTATTGATCTATAACAAAAAAAGTTGATTCTTAAACTTCAAGATGATCAAGTCACCTTTAATGTTTTTGAAGTAATGAAATATCCCTCTGATGTTAATTCTTATTTTAGAGTTGAGATTATCGACAAGTTAGTGAATAAGGTTTTTCAGGAAAATATTTTTGAAGATCCTCTTCAAGCATGCTTAGTTCAATGAAGCAATAGAGAAATTGAGAAGGAGGAAGTAAAGGAGTGTGCAAATTTTATGGAGGCTAACCCACCATATTCAAGGTAGAAGGCACCAAGATTCAATGAGGTAGGACAAATCAATAAATAGCTTAAGCCATCTGTTGAAGAGTCTGATGGTTCAAATAATAATTTCTCACAAGTGTATGGTCATATAGCAATATAGTGTGTAATGCAAGGGTCGATCCCACAAAGAATGGTCAAACTGAATTAATTAATTTAAATTACTGAACCATCTTAACCCTAAAAGAATATATTTACAACTAAACAAACTTAGAATAATGTTTTGTAATTTCAGAATTTCAAAAACCTAATAGAATAAATGTAAATCCATGGCTAAATATAATGCAGAGAGATTAGCAAGATGAACAAGTCTAAGGATCTGATTTCACCACTAGATGATACCCCTTTGCTAATGGAATGTTGGATTCAACGACTCACTTGGGTTTGTTCTTTCAAAAGCCAGATTATTACTATTAGGTGTGCAGGTTTAAATAAAGTGTTTTCACTCGTTCCAATTACCCATGGTGTGTAGCATAATTAAGGTAAAAACCCATTAAGCTCAAGAACACAAGAACCAAAATAATATAGTTTAGCATATGGTATCTACCTTAACCATTTATCCTTCTCATTCAAGGGAGCTCATGGTTTAGCATATGTGTCTACCTTAATCATGCTTTAATAATTAATCTAACTTATAATATTAGTGATCAAGCAATAAAATAAGTTAAATTATTGCAAATAATATCATGAATGAAACAAGATTATATAATATTAATAGTATCCAATAATCCATAACAAAGAGTATCAAAAAGGGCTACATCTTCACCCTAGAAAAAGAGATTTAGTTCATAAGAGAAAATAAAACAACTCCCTTAAAAAGAATGATCACAATGAAGAACATCTTTTATCCTTTTTCTTTCTTACTTACAATTCTTCTTCTTATCCATAAGAAAACTCTCAAAAATTGGCCTCCAACCCTTAGAGAAAAACTCCCAAAATGAAAGTGAGAAGAATCCTTAAAAAGTCCTAACTTTTTGCTAAAAAATCCAGGAGATACACACTATCAAAAATCCATAATTTACTGGCCCACTAGTGGCATTAGCTTATTACCTGGCCATGAGTGGTCTTCGGTCCTAGCATCAGCGGCACCAGGTGGGGCCTGACGGCGCTGCTGGGTGTCTTGACTTTTTGTTGATTTTTTGCTCCATTTTGCAATTGCTTTCTTTTCCAAACTTTGAGTTTCTTCTTTTCCATTTTCTTTCTCTTCTCTTCCATCTTCAAGACACCTAGAAAATCCAACAAATGAGCATGAAATTCATCTAAAAGTGACAAAGATTTGCAAATAACTAAGCTTAACATGTGTAATATAAGTGAATGAAATTCACTCATCAAATACCCCCAAACTTACTTATTTGCTTATCCTCAAGCAAATTAGAAACAAAAACACAAAGGACATAACTATAACATAGTAACAACATGCAAACTCACAGAGAACACAATGAACATTGATCTCAATCATTAATCAAAAACCTCCATCAAATAAGCATAGTTAAAAAGAACTATCAAGATATCACATGTCTTTCAATTTTTAACCTAAGCCTTTTCCTTTCCACCTTAGATTCCATATGCATGTACAAAAATTACAACCATCTCAATCTACATCTTTTCATACTTACATTCATTTAAGCAACTGAGTAGTACATATTCAATGCAACCTTAAGAATTTGCAAATTAAACCAAAGAGACAACTTTTAGATAAGCATTTGATATTTTTGTGGGCTCTATTATTATCACATTCCTCATATTTTTTTTAGATGATGTTTTATTTTTGGACGTGATCCCCCTTATTACATGGGTTGTATTACTATCACACTCCCAAACTTATTTTCTTTCTCAATCATAGAGATGTGATCCCTCCAATTGTTCAGGCTATATTACTACCACACTCCCAAACTTGTTTTCTTTCTTATTCATATAGATGTTATCCTCCCTATTAACAAAGATTCTTTACTCTTGTTTTCTTTTATCTCATCTAATGCATGTCTCAAAATAGTTACAATGCATTCTAGATTTAAAATTGAACCATGCATACTTAGTCTCCTAAACTCTTTAAAACTCATGCTAAGCATTCAAGTATTTTGAAAGAATTGGCTAATTCACTATGATTAATGTTTATAAGGAATCTAAGGCAAATTAGACTAAGGATCAAGTCAAGCCTTGTAGATGTAATGATTTCTATCATTTTCAACCTAACTATTGCAAAATATCACATGCATGTAATTGGTTTTATATGATGGCCCTGATCAATGTTCAAAGACACACAACTCAATCTAACCATAACTATACTCAAATAAGGCACTCACCATAAAAATAAACATTTTAAACATAACACATAAACTACTCAAACTAGACAAACCAACTAAAAATACAACACACAAACTAAACAAACTAAAAGAATCCCCAAACTTAGACAAAGACATACATAAACAAATATAAAATGCTAACACCCCCAAACTTAAACACAACATTGCCCTCAATGTAGAATAAAGCACTAGAAAATAATGACTTCACTAAAATGAGTAGATCACTCGTCTGAGTTGTCATCTTGCACCCAACTCGAATCTTCATCTGGTACATTAAGAAGTGTAGGTGGACGTGGGAAGACAATGGAGAAATCACCTTTTTTTTTTTTAATTCTTACGCTTGTGGCGCCAAGTGGTAGTCAGCGGCACCCATTTGCTATCTCCTCTTGCCTGATTGTGGTTTTCCAGCATTGGAGGTACCCTATTGCTGCTGTGAAATGCTATTTCATCACCCTATTTGATCTCCTTGAAATCCTTATTTATGCATTTAATCTATCAAACATGAAACAATAATGTATTAAGTAAAGCAAATAGGAAAAATAACAATGTAATCTAATAGCCTCATAATCAAAGCAAGTTTATTCAAACTAATACAACTAACATCTTTATTAACTATGTCTAAAAAATTGAAATAACTGAAAGATAAAATAGCTTGGGTTGCTTCCCAAGAAGCACTTCATTTAATGTCTAAGCAAGACAAACTCCCTTATTCTATAGATTTTTCAATTTTCCACACTTCATTTAGTTGCATTGTCACTTCCTCTCTATTGTATTTCTTCGCACGATGCCCATTAACTTTGAAAGTGCTCCCATCCATTCCAGGCTCAATATAATTTATGAATGACTTTATCATGATATCTCTTGGTTTGCTCCTTGTAAATCTTTGCATTCTCATATGCCTCATTCCTCAGCTCCTAAAGTTCATGAAGTTGAAGTTTTCTTTGCTCTCCTACCTTTTCATATCATAAATTAAAAGTTTAATAGCCTAGTAGGCCTTATGCTCCAACTCAAAAGGCAAATTGCAAGCTTTTCCAAAAATAAGTCTGTATGGACTCATTCCAATCGGGGTCTTGAAAGTAGACCTGTATGCTCACAAGGGATCATTCAGCTTCATTGCCCAGTCATTCCTTGAAGTGTTCATAGTTCTTTCCATAATTGCTTTTATTTATCTGTTGCTGACTTCTACCTGCCCTGACGTTTGTGGATGATAAGGTGTTTGTGAGACCCTAAAATTTCTCAAATGGAAAGAAGTATTTAATAGTATTTAAAGGAAATATATATGTATAATTTCTAATATAAATGGAAAATCATGATGGGCATGATGGATGAATTGAGTACTATTAGGTGCAAGAAGAAATTTTAGTGCTAAAAGTGGGCAGGAAACAAAATAAGTGGACCACATATGCACTATGTGCATACACTGCTAGAGCATCACAACAAGAGGAGCTTAAATTGCTCCATCCCTATCCCAAAAATCCTCCATACAATCTAGCTCCCTCTCTCCCTCTTTCCTTGCTTTTCAAATATTGAAAATGGCTAAGTTGGTGGATTTTATAAACAGAATATTTAAGAGATTGGAAATCACATATGCTACCATAATTCAAGACTGAAAAAGCTTTGCATAGAGTAGAATAAGACAAGGGAAAGTTATAGATAATTGGGGGTTTCATCTTGTAACTTGATTTAGTGGATTTCAGTTGGAGTAAAGTAAGTGGTAAGCAATTTCAATTATCCACTAATAGTTTCTAGTAGCTAGAATTTTTAAATTTTGGATTTCTAAAGTAAATCTTCATAATTAAGAAGCTAGGGTTTAGGGAAAACATAATTTGAGTAATAGAATGGATGTTTCAATTATGGATTATAGTATAAGATCTATTATAACCTTCCTATATATATCTTGGGACAGAAATCCCAACTTGTGGATAACAACCATATTGAATTTTGGAAACTGCACTCTAACTATTTGATGAAATAGTACTAAGAAGAGTATAGTATGATTAATTCTTGTTAGTGAGTCCATGATCATCTTTTAATTGAAGTTTAGTTAAGTGGATAATCTTTAAACAAATTTAGGTTATGGAATAAGAATGATATATGTAGTAAATTTCAGCACTTAAATGTTTAAGGGATATATGCTTTGAATGTAGGAGTCATAAATTGTGAATTTGGACTTTGCCATACAAGGATCATAGCAAAAGAGAACTGTGTTTGACAAACACAAGATAAGTAGGGTTACTTTCTTATGAAGTTGTATTAAATTTTGAATCATGCTTCATTGGTATAGTTTAGTTGTATGGTGGGTGAATTTTGGGTAAAGCTATTGTATTATATTTTGGTTATGAATAAACTATGTAACTTGTGTAGTGGGAAGATTGGAAACGAAGAGAGTTATGTGTTGATGAAGGACATAAATATAATGGTGGATTTTAATTAGTGTATGTAGAGTATTTGAACTTTCTCAAAAGTTAGTTATGCAATGCATTGCCTAAGTAGAATGATAGTATATGCAAGATTGCTACATAAGATAGGTAAAAATGATGGAGAAGAATCAAGGTTAAATGAAGTGGATTAAGAGGAAATTAAAGTGGTGAAACAAGGGAAACATAAGGACACCTAGAAAGAGACAACAAAGTAAGGTTTTAAGAAAAATAGGTGGGCAACAGGGTCCATGCCGTGGCACAAATTTCCCTTGCCGCAGCATGGAACTCAAAAAGTGAAGGAAAAACGAGACAGCAGAGACCATGCCATGGCACAGCATTCCCTATCATGACACAAAATGTCCTTGCTATAGCATGAGTTTGTTGTGAACAGTATATTTTTTGTATTGCATTGTTGTGCTGTGGCACATCTATTTCCTGCCGCGGCATGGTTATTACCTGTCGTGGCAAGGATTCACTGTGAACAGTAATTTTTGCTAATTTTTGATATTTTTCATATTTTGTCAATTAAGTAAGACATGTGTATTTGAACTTGATGTCTTAATTGCGTATGAAATTGAATTTGGCTATCTACTTGAGAATTGAAGGTATATTTAGATATTTTGTGATGATATGATAAACATTGAATGACATAAGATTTTATATTATAAATATCACAGCGAAGACGTCTGATCAACCTATTATTTATGAAACTCCTAGGTGTAAATAGAAAATCTATGACTCCTGAGTTGAAGTGAAGGTGGATTATTTCAAGTCTCATAACATTCATAACCGGGGTAGTAAGTAAAAACTAGAGTACACCAAAGTTATAAGAAATATGAGTCTATTTGGTTCTGGTTGTGTTCATTTGGGTTGGTTCATGGCCTCCTGAATATGGTACTAATTGGTCGCAGATAAAAATATAGTGGATGACTGGAAATGAAAGGGATGTATTAGGAAGGAAGAGGATTTAAATGTGAAAAGAGAATATCGAATATAGTGGACATCTTAGTAGATTCGTATTGAGGAATTTTGTCATTGTTTGTAATTAATTCTTGATAGTAGTTCCAATTGTGAGTATATGAATCTTTATATATACATTCTATGATTTGATTATTGATTTAATTTATACCTGCTTACTGAGTTACTCAGGCTCACTTTATTTTATTATATTTTAGTTGATAGGCCAGATGATGGAGCCCAATAGAGGTTAGATCTCAAGAGAGGGATAAACCATGATACTTAGAATTTCTTATCTTTTTGATATATTTTGGGATGTATAAAAAGTGTGATTTATTCAGTATTTCAAGGGTGTAATTAATGTAAATTTAAGTATGTGAATTACCTTAACTTGCATGTCATTACTTTATTACATACAAGGATGACTTCTATACACTTTAGCTTTATAGTGAGACTATAATTCTGGGCACATGTGGGTGTTTGTGAATGCTTATAGAAGTTTAAGAGGGTAAGTTCAGGGGAGACATTGGCCAAAAATCCTCCTATTCCTACCTGGGTAACGCCTTGAAAAGCAGGGCATTGCAGAGTGGTATCAGTGTGCATGCATGATACATAGAAGGATAGTTGAGATAACTCCCAGAACTATAATGATGAGGGTGTTGGAAGTCAGTGATAGAAAGACATGCATATTTTAGTTTACATAGGGGGAATGTTAGTATAGGATGTGATTTAAGTTTTTATATAGATAAGTTAAATTGTTATCTTAAGATCATGTTGTTATATGATCCTATACTTTACCTTATACAATCATGGCACCAAGGAAGAGAGTGGATAAAGGTAAAGCCCCCATGGTGGAAGAGGAGTCGCTAAGCAGAATTACCCAAACTTGAGCGACAAGGGTTATTATTAGGGAAACTCAAGCAGAAGCCTCTAGGGTGGATAAAATGTCAGGGTTGACACAAAATGAAGTTGAAGGAGTGGTAGTTGAACTTGAGGAAGGCCAAGAGGCAAAACCTACCAGAGCAGATAGGTCAGGCACTGTGATTCCTAGTGTTGATGTAGTTCCACCTATGCCACCTCTGCCAATGACCCATGAATTTGGTACTATGATTAAAATGATAGCAAGTATTGCCTAGACCTTAAAAGAAATAGTACAAACCCAAAGGAGGTAGGCAAAGGAGCCTCAATCGATGGCGAGGCCATAAGCAAGGCCAGTAAATGTAGAACTAAAGATGGGGCAACCATCCCAAATACAGCCAAGAATAGGTTTAAATATGAAAGCTTTCCAAAGTATGAAACCTCCAACTTTCAAAGGATAGAGGGACTATCATGTGGTAAATGAATGTCTAGTTGGTATAGAAAAAGCATTTGCATATATGGAATGCCTAGAAGAGCATAACGTATTATATGGGATTTACCAGTTGGAGGGTGAGGTACAGCAATGGTGGC
Organism: Pouteria campechiana; assembly: GCA_036873735.1. Classification (NCBI taxonomy): domain Eukaryota; kingdom Viridiplantae; phylum Streptophyta; class Magnoliopsida; order Ericales; family Sapotaceae; genus Pouteria; species Pouteria campechiana. Next base: position 24,323 of record JAYJMB010065480.1, read on the forward strand.
ACACTAAAAAATTGACAGTAATTAGAAATGGTGTAGGGATGACATGGCAAGAGAACTATAGAAGAACATGATGGACAGTTTAGATCTTTGGCATAATTTGTGCCATGGGCCTGAATGGATTTACCTGAAACAACTTAGCAATTTCAGGAAGGGTTGCAATTGGATATTTGGGAGAAGCTAGCCTCACTCATGTTAAGTTGATATGAGGATATCTTAGAGCGTGCTTATTTTGTAGAATGTGAGGTAGAGTAATAGTCTAAATTTACAGAGAGGAGACGCATGAGAGAAACCAGGCAGGGGCGACGAACCAAGAAAAAAACTAAGCGAAGTAGTAGTATATTATCTGAGAAAATTTATAATTATTGTAAGAAATTAGGATAGTTAAAATTTGACTATCCAGTACTATTAAAGAAGCTAGGAGGAAGGCCGACTAGATCGACTCCAAGACAGATGAGAGAAATTAGTCAAGGGTTGAGTCAGCCACGGGATGTGGGACAATGAAGGCCACTCACTTGCTTTGCATATGGTGAGACTGGTCATATTATATGGAATTGCTCTAATTAATTAAGGAATGAAAGTGTAACTTCCCGAGCTTCATCTCAGCCTAAATGTGGTGGGGGTTAGATGCAAGGCAAAGGTTGAGGGCCTAATGTATTTCCTAGATGGCAGAATGAACAACGTAGACCTCCATTAACTGCGGTAGTACAAGTGACCAATGTTCAGGAAGCCTAGGCCATGGATCATGTAATTGCTAGTAATCTTTTTGTGTGTAATTACATGGCATATGTATTGTTTAATCCGGGTGCCTCTTAGTTTTTATCTCCATTACATTTGTAAATAGAGTTGGGTTGTGTAAGTACCCGATGTATCCTGTGATAGAAGTATCCACCCCCTTGAAAGTAGTTAGCATTGCTACAGAAATATGTTATGCAATACCTATAGTGATTGAGAGTAGATAGTTTAATGCTGATTTAATTGTCTTGAATATGGAAGGTTTGGATATTATATTAGGTATGGATTGGCTAACTAAGTATGAAGCTAAAGTTAAG
>JAYJMB010065491.1:3397-25368 GCA_036873735.1 Pouteria campechiana
AGAATTTTAATAAGTTAAGCAACACATTATAATAAATTATGTAAGATATAAACTAGGATATATAATTGTTTAGGTTCGAATGGAAAAACGTTAGAGGATGTTCGGGTGTTTCCAACTTAAATACTTTGACGGTCAAGTCACTAAATAAGACATTTTAGAGAAGGTATAGAGAGTAGTTAAAGCTTGTATTAATGGGGATGCATGTTTGAAATAAATTTTTTCATGGGGATGCATGTTATAAAATAATTTTTTTCATGGGGATGCATGTTTGTATTAATGGGGATGCATGTTATAAAATAAATAAATTTTTTCTTCCTCTTTCAATGTTAAAGACTTGCCTATGATAAAAGATTTGTTAACAAAATGATTTTTTTTAAATACGGAATAAGACATAAGAGACATACAACATACAAATTTGAAAAAGGATAACTATTCATATTTATTAGAATTTTAATAAGTTAAGCAACACATTATAATAAATTATGTAAGATATAAACTAGGATATATAATTGTTTAGGTTCCACCCAAATTGAGTCTTCGAATCACTTCGGCAAGAGCCCTGTAAGAATGAAAAAATGTTAGATGATGTTCGGGTGTTTCCAACTTAAATACTTAGACGGTCAAGTCAGTAAATAAGACATTTTAGAGAAGGTATAGAGAGTAGTTAAAGCTTGTATTAATGGGGATGCATATTTGATCCTTTTATATTTGAGCTTGGGTCGATCGGTAAAGTTGTACATGACTAAAGTAAGCTTGGTCCAAGGGATTTACACTGAATCCAGCTAGGAATTTGTGCAGGTGTGTCTCTAAGTTTATTTGGGAATCTTCTTGCTCAAGATGTGACTCGCCGATTAAAGGAGTTTGATGCGGTGTGGCTCTAGCTGGACACTTCAAGGAGGTGCTAGAAGACTTCTTCTGGGCCTTCTATTCTTCTATGGTGCTTTTATGGGCGTTGTAGTGTATGTCTCTTTAACATGGATTACCACACATCAATAGTAATTTTGCAAGTAATTGTGGTTTTAATGGTGACTAAATGTAGCATGCAACGCCTTGGACTTGCATCATAGATCTTTGGAACTTACGCCCGTGATCTCTATAATAAGAAATGAATTTTATTTCAGCCTTACTTAGAATTTTCCCTCTACGGTGAAATCAACCAACTTGAAGCACTCTATTGGTCTACCCTGTTTGACCTTTGTCTTACTGATCAACATTTGACCGCTCATGCCATAGAGCACACACAATCTTTGGACTGCATCCGAACTCTGGAGGAGGAACTAATGGAGAGGCATCACCAAATAAAGGAGCTCAAGGCCGTTATTAATGCTTTGATGTAGTAGATATTTCCTTCTTTTTCTTTTCTTCTTCCTGTGTATTTCAACTTCCCCTGATGTAATAGTTACTACGGTGAAAGTTCTAATTTCCATAATGCTTATTACCTTGAATGCTTTAGGTCAACCAATCGACCAACTCTTTATCTCTTGCGCGCCTCCATTTTTTTGGTTTATTATGATTGTTAAACGGATCCATAATGATTGCATTACGAATCTATATTTTACTTCCTGAGATATCTTAAGTCGCACTTGACCAATAAGGGACTCATGTTTCTAAAACTTACCAATTTCGATGGTGACCTGGAGCCGCTTTCGATCCTTGATGTGATGGTTCCATAGATGTAGCATAAAGGGTCCTGGATCCATGATTTTCATATTGCGGAACAAAGTGACTTCATCTTCATCTAAATCAGGTCTTCGCATTGCGCTATTAAGCACTAACGCTAGTTCCCGCTTTAGGGTTTCCTAACTAGCTTAACACATTTTCACTCTTTCAAATTTGAAAATCGAACGTTTTGCCGTCAGTATTTTTGTAACCAATGTGAGATTTGTGCCTTTATGGAATCCCACGTGGATAAGGTTTAAGGTTTTAATGTAATGAGACAGTAAGGTAGCTCGAAACTATTACCGGTTTCCAGCTTTCCTCAAAACTTAGTGGTTTTGCGAAGAACATTTGGCTATTTAACAAAGTGTTTTGCCTATGTTAACATAGTGTTTAACATAGCTAGGGAATACTTTTGCCTATTCATTTTCCAGCCTTTTCCTTCTTCTTTGCCCATGTTTCCTATTCACTTTTGTCTATTTATGTTCTTTACTCGAAGTAGTTCTGGCGATAAAAAAGTCCACTACCCAAATTTCTCATGCCATGGAGGAAGAGTTGTTTAGTCTAATGGTTTGATTTTGATGATTAACAAAACTTATTAATGACTTAAATTAAGCTAATAATATTTTTGCTAAAATTTCATAATTCAAAAGAAGCAAGAAGGCTTCAAAGGAAGAAAGGAAGCCTCAAAAGATGTATTTCAAACTTCAGAAGTGACTTCAGAAGTTTTGAAGGTCGTAGCTGGTATGTTAGCCCCCCGTGATACCGCCTACGGGGTTCCAGGGAGATACATTCTCACTACACTATCATAGCCTATACGACAGCCACCTACAGTATCACTAGGGGCGTATCCGCTTACGATGTGCATGCCACTATAATGATCGAAAATTTATGTGGTGCTTTAATGGTTATATTGCAACAGTCTTCTTCCATATAGTCCCCTCGAAAGATATAAAGAGAAAATTCATTGAAGAAAAATGTGATGTTTGAGGGTTCCAAGTGCTAATCACAATTCAAACATAAGAAACTTATTCAAATTTTTCAAGTGTATTCACTCCAAGGTGTTACTAAGGTCAAGAGATTTTAAAGCCACATCATTACCATCTCAAGGGAGTTCGAATCACTATAATGTGTTTAGTGTTTTTATCTTTTATAGTTGAGCTTTAACTGTCTCAAGTGTATTCACTCTAGGGTACTGCCAAAATCAAGGGACTTCAAAGCCACATCATTTTCATATCAAGGGAGTTCAAATCAATATAATTTACTTAGTATTTTATCTTTTATAGTTGATGTTTAACTGTGTGTACATCTTATCCTAAGTTAAAGGCATTTCCTTATACACTTTGGATTTGTAAAGGGAAGTTTTTGGTTACCTTTGAAAACTAAGTTGTATGAGTTTATTGGTGAGCATAGAAGAAAATCAACATTGTATAAGTTGTTTGTGAAGGAAAACCACCAGTATATGAGTCTCTAGTAAACTCAGTAAAACCAAGTTATAAGAGTTCTTGGTTAGCTTTGGAAACCAAGGGATGAGTGATTCTACACAAGTATAGTGAAACCAAGGTTGGGGAAACCTTGGAGAGTAGAGTAGGTACTAAGGGGGTCCAAACCACTATAATCCTTATGTTCTTATTGTCTATGTGCTTATATGCTTCCACTGCTTATCTATTTTCTACGATGGCACATCTCATCTATTTTTTCCATTGTACTTAGATTCCTGTTTGGCCATACACTCTACATTTTCTGCATAACAAGAGTTTCGCAGTTATCCGCTTCCCGATGGTATGGAATGGACCCTTCCCTCTCTCTCTAATTTACCTAATCACTCTCCGAAAGGTTATGTGGCCATTTCCCTTTGCTCCCTCTAGGAGGGGTTCTATTTGTCCCAATCTAACTTCATTCTTCAAATCCTCAGTGCTTTTGATGTGTCTCCTGGCAAACTGGTTCCTCACAGTTGTCATTATTACCTTTCCATTAGTCATTGGGTGCATAATTTGCATTGCATCCCTTCTCTCTCACCATTTCAATGGTTTGCGCCATTTTCACTTTAAAAAGATGCCCCATTCACCAAGTTATTTCTATTTCCTCCCTTGCACTCCTTGGCTTTAACTTTTCGACATCAACAAGGAGGGAGATGATGGGTGGTAACATCGCTGGATGTGCGTAGGCAATCCCTCGATCAATAGAGCTTTCCTACTTGATGGACCAGCAATTCTTCTTTCCAATTGGCAGTCCTATCTCTCCTAGAGCAATATAGTCTAGGATACATTTGTTACACTTTGATGTCCTTAGAGAATTTATCCTTGGACTCTTTGACTTCCTAGGATGCTTCTGTGTAAGCAGATATCCCTTGTGGATTCCTTGGTCTGGAGGCTCCAATCCCTAGCCCAATTCCTTCTGTTGCCAATGAATTCCCCAATTTTTCTTCTTCAATAGAGCTAAAATCCCATTTGTTCACTGGCACCAATTTCTTCTAGGGCTAGGGCATGACCGCCATTTAGATAGAGCTTGGTGGGACTATTCGCAAAGGTCCCACACCTAAAATTCTCTCCTCTTCTCCTACTCCTAGTTCTTGTCCCTCCATTTATGCAAACACGACTCTTCTGACTTGTCGAATCAAGTCTATTGCTCATAAGCATCAAGGGGTTCCCCAACCAATATCCTTCGATACCTCTCCTAATGTCAATCCTCCTCCTGAGTCCGTTGAAATGGGGGAGCTCTTTGGGGTGGCTCTTAATTCCGTGTAAATTTTGAAAACAAGTCTGGAGCAGATATCGAAGGAACTTGCTGAAGCATCTACGAAGTCGATTGAGGTTTCTTTTGAAGGCGGTTCCACAAAATTTTCTTTCTCTACTAGCTCATCTTTTTCCAATTCTACTAATTCTTTTTGTGTGGCAGGCTAGGGTTCTCCTATCCATCAATTTTCTCCTTCCCTTACAGGGGGTGATACTTTCATGTCTCATAGCGATGCCAGTTTATCTTTTCCTTCTCCCTCTAGTAGGATTCTTGCAATGCATGTGGGCGAATCTTATTTCTCTTTTCCTCATCTTAGGGACATTACGCTTGTTACTTCTGCTATGGAGCCTTCCACCATAGTTGGTCCAATTTCGATTACGATTATTAGTTTTTCTCCAGTTTCTTTGGCTTCTACCTCCGCTCTTGACCTCGTCCCTTTACCTACAAAAGCTCATTCTTGGTTAGATTTGAGAGTGATGATTATTATGGGAAGGAGGCTCGAAGATGGCATGTCTGGATGCCCTTCCGGTTCCGTGCTAAGTGCATTTGGTGGCACAATGGAGGCACCTATTATGGGTTTTAAGACCCCTTCAGAGGAAGGAGTAGAGGAGGTTCAATGTTTTCTCCTCCATCCATTGCCACGTCCTTTTACCCTTTTTCAAGTATGTCATTTCTAGTTGCATAAGTTTTCTGCTCACATGGAATTGGAATATTGGTTCATATGTTTTTCCTTTCTCTTGTGACTTGGTCAGGTTTATCATTTTCTTTTGATCATGTTGCTTGGATTTTGAAGCATTCGTCTCTCATTTTTGACATCGTGAGCCCATCACAATGCCATTATTCGGAAGCTGCCAGCTCAAGCAGTGGGGTAGCTTTGCCGAGGACACTCTTGCTTCTGTAGGAGTTGTGTACGTCAGGGCCAGCTCTGATCTTGTTAGAGCCTCTCCTACAAATGATAGCGCTACGCTTGTCAAAATTGTTGAGTTTGAGGGTTTGGTTTTGATGATTAAAATAACTTGTTAATAACTTAAATTAAGCTAATAATATTTTTGTTAAGATTTTATGAAGGAAAAGACGCGTTTTGACCTTCAAAGACATGTGGTACCACCTGCACAAGTATGCTAGTAGCCTATGGTACCACCTGCGGGGCTCCAAAGAGATGGGTTCTCATTGGACTATCTCAACTGATAGGGTAGCCACCAGTAGTATCGCTTGGGCGCAGCCATCTGCATTAGCACCTGTCACTCCAATGGTAAAAAATCCAACTGGTGTTCCAACATCTATCTTGTAACAGTCTTCTTTTAGATGGTCTAAAGTCTCTCCAGGTAGTATAAATAGACAATCCATTGGAGAGAAATAAGATGCTTGCGGGTTCCAAGTGCTAATCATGAATCAACTATAAGTAACCCATTAAAGTTTTCAAAGTTTATTCACTCCAAAGTGCTACCAAGATCAAAGAGCTTCAAAGCCACATTATTATCATCTCAAGGAGTTCGAATTACTATAAAGTTTTCATTGTATATCTTTCATTGCAAAGCTTTAATTGTGTATACATCTTAGCTTAGTGTCACACCCTACCTTGGGGCCTATGCATTTAACCATTTTCCTTTAATCTTTCCATTTTCAAGGGGAATGTTCTACTAAAAATTTGGTAGAGTCTATCCTGAAATATGAGACTATATACCTATGCAATTATTTATCATATAAAACCATTAATATATGCTTTAACTTGTACAAATTCATTTCATGTATATGCAATTCATACATGCTTCAATTATTTCATTTTACAACAAATTTCTTCCCCTCAATTCATCATTATAATTACACTAGAGACAATGACAATGTGTTTAGACACTTAATTATCCAAAATTTAACACTCTGAGTGTTATAAACTACCCCCCTTATAAAAAGGTTCATCCTCAATTTTAAGTATTATTTAATTCTTGTCATTTCATATTCACCTCACATCCATTACTCTTTTACACCACATTCATAGCATCCACATATCTCCCTTCCAAGCCTCCCATCACCCCATTCTTCCACGATTTAAGTACATATATGTTAAATGGGAAATTCTACTCAAGTCATAAAATAGGCGAAACCCCCTTAATCTTTCGTTTTGTTAGACACCGACCTGGGGCATATGCATTTTAATATTTCTCCTTTAATTCTTCCATTTTCAAAGAAAATATTCTCCCAAAAATCTAGCAGAGTCTACCCTGAAATATGATACTATATATCCATGCAATTTGTTTATCATATAAAACATTAATATATGCTTTAACTTGTACAAATTCATTTCATGTATATGCAATTCATAATGCTTGACGTATTTCATTTCACAACAAATTTCTTCGCCTCAATTCATTAGTATAATTATACTAAAGACAACTACAATATGTTTAGATACTTCATTACTCAAAATTTAACACCCTGGATGTTATACCTAGTTAGAGGCATTCTCTAGTACACGTTTTATATGTAAAGAGGAGTTTCTGGTTAGCTTTGAAACCAGTCGTATGAGTTGCTAGTTAACTCTAGTAACTAGTTGTATGAGTTACTGATGAGCTCAAGAAAAACTAGTGTAAGTTTCTAATGAACTCAAGAAACTAGGTTGTAGAGTTCTTGGTTAGCTCGAAAAACCAAGTGTGATTCCACAGGTGATAGTGAAACCCAAGGTTGGGGAAATATTGGAGAGTGGAGTAGGTGCTAAGGAGGCCCGTGTAGGGTCCCATAGTATGCTTAACCTAAGAGGGGAGAGGTGAATTAAGTATGTAAAAATTCATTGCTTTACCCTTATTAAAACATTTTTCTCTTTTTATGATTGTGTGTGGTGTATTATAAGATAAATAATAGAAAAATAGTAAAGTGCATGAAGGATAAAACAAGCAAGCAAGCACACAAGCAAACAATATGATTTTTATAGTGGTTCAGGAATCTCATCCCTACATCCACTTTTTCAAGAGCACATACTCATTGTGTCTTGGATTTCACTATATCTCATATAATAAAAATACAAAAGTACTTTCAACACTCTTTTAGATTTAGCTCCAAGGGGCATTAACATAGTACTCCCAATACTCTTTTGATTTTCACGAGCTTACTAGGAAACTCATTGGTTTCGAAGATCACCAGCAAACTTATTAGTATTTCAGAGATCACCACCAACTCTCTAGTTTCAAGTTTACTAGAAAACTTATACACTTTGACATAGTATTTCACTCAAGCATAAGAGAAGATTTGATCTCCTTTATAGCTCTAATAATATATAAAGATCTTCCCAAAATATAAACTAACGGCCATAAGGATATGTAGTTTAAGCTCATAAAAGATAGATAACCATTTAAGCTCCTGGCCATGGGTGGAAAGATTTGCATAAGATTAAGCTCATTTGAAAAGTATTCCTTCACCACCTTGAATCGTCTCACCTCTTCTCCTTAAATAGATTCTTCATATTTTTGATCATCGGAGAGGATGGGTTCTATTGAATGTAGAAACGAGAGCAACATTGAATGAATAAGACCGTTGAGATTTCTGTCTTTGAAGTTTAGGCCTTTCTGATTTGTCTCAAGCTGCTGCATCGCCGTTTAGAGAAGAAGATGTGTTGTGTCAAAAGGTGTTCCTTGTTTGACTTGTCACAGCTTAAAAAAACCCGCATCATCGCTCGTTGCTAGAAATGGTGATTGAAATAAGTCTGCAAAATGACAGCACTAGTGCATATGCCATTTTGATGCAAGTCACATGAATCGATTTTCCTTTGACAAGTCATGACCTCTCTCTGTTTGTATTTATTAGCCATAAGTTGCAGACGAATTCTTTCATAATTTTGTCTGTTAGTTGATCTTTCATAAGAATGATTTATCTATTGTAAGTAGCAGATGAACTTTGAATAATGCAAACGAAGTTGAACTGAACAATAGATATATTCTACTTTGTCTTCCTAAATTCTTCTAGGAGATTTGTCTGTTAGTCAATCCTTCTTACATGTGCTTTATCTGTTGTAAATAATAGATAAACTTTGGATGGCACAAACGAAGTCGGACTGGTTGATTGACAAACTCTTCTTTGTCTATATGAAAAGACAAAGTATGATGTTCTTCTTTGATTCTACATTTGTCTGTTGGAGGTCATAGACAAACTCTGCTTTATATTGCTCGAATAGACAAAGTTTAATATTTGTCTAATGTAAGCAATAGACGAACTCTGCTCTGCTTTATCTTGGATGAATTACTCTACATGTCACGTATAGTTTTGTCTGTTGTAAGTTGGAGACGAACGTGCCTTTGTCTGTTGAAGTCCATTTGTCCAAGCAGTTCTTTGTCTGTTTAGCTTCATCTATACTCACATTGTAGCTTCTACTTCGTCTTCCACTTTATTTGTAGTAAGTAACAGACGAATTTAATCTGCAAACAAACTAAAGTTCTAGATTCTTCAAGCATCAGAAGAAGTTTGCTTAACTTCTTGCTTTCTTCATTTTTGATATGTTTGTCCTGGCTTAGCCAAAGTTGCACTCCTTTGTCTATTTATTTTGCCTTTTTGTCCTCAAATGAATCCATTCTTCTAAACTTGTCAGTCAAACAAAATTTTATTCACTTTTTACGTAATTGTCTAGGTGACAATTCCTTCTTTCTTTCTTTGTCTAAGTATTTGATGGAGTTTCTTCTTCTTTTTTTATCTCAAACAAATTTTGTCTGGTCAGTGTAGATAGTTTAAATTTTTTGAACAACTTTATACTTATTGACCATGGCTTCGTCTTCAATTGCTTCTATCTTGCATGTGTCTTGAAATTTCTTTTTGGATTTAATAGACAATGCAAGCTCGTTATAGCGCATCTTTAAAGCCTTATTTTTCTCCCATTACTTTTGTTTGTGAAAGCTTTCTCTTAGACAATGTAACATTTCTTGTTACTTGTCTTGAAACCTTCTATTTTCTTCTTCTTCTTCCATGATCTTTATTAGTTCAACCCTTTTGGAACATAGTAGGTAATTGTGGCAATCTATTGCAGATGATTGTGATCCTTTACTTATAACATTTTTGCACTTGCTATGTTATTAGCTTTCAAATTTATTAACATGATGTATTTTATCCACATGTGGTTTTAACATTTTGTAAAGTGATTATAATATACATCTCTATTTATGTGCATAATATGAAATCTCAATTGAATATGGTGCTTAATATAATTTGAAAAATTAGCACATGAATAATCAATAATGTTAAGTGCACCATAACGTACCATAATTAAACATTCATGATTATGTATTTATATCAATTAATGTTTATCGATTCATAATCATGCATGTGATTTTTAGATATTTAAAAACACATATGTCTTTTCTTAATACAAGTTTTATTATTATCAAAATCATATAAAGTAATACCGGCATCTTGAACCACTATAATTCTTTATTTTTTGTTACTATTTGTGCTTATGTGCTTTCATTGCATTCCATTTTTTGCACTTGCACGTACCATTTGTTTTCTTCACATCACTTAGATTTCAACTTTGCCATACACCCTGAGTATCATAGCAGGTTATACCTAGCATGTGGTGTTAGAGCAGGGCACTGAAATTGAGTTTCAACATTTTAATATCATTGTAGTTCCAAGGCATATGTCAAGCCTAATTAGGAAACTTCATAATTTAAGGTCTCAAATAGGTATTCCAATCCTAGTTAAACTTTTTGTAATTATCATTATCGCTTGATCTCTACCTTAGTGTGATTCCGTATGGTAAATAGTTTTGGTAAAATTAAGGAGGGTCAATCGACCAATAAACCTTCATATTTTGATGGAAAGTATTATAGTTATTGGAAAATGAAGATGAATAATTTTTTGATTACCAATGGTTATAAGTTATGGAAGATAGTAGAAGAAGGAATGGTGCTCTCCACTTGAGAGGAGAGTCAGTGGACTAACCAAGACATTAGAGCAGTTCAGTTAAATGCCAAAACTAATAATGCTCTATAATGTACTCTCTTTTCTTTTAATTTTGAGAAGATATCCTCATGTGAAACTGCTAAGAAAATTTGAAACCATTTGCAAACAGTTTATGAGGGGACAAGCCAAGTGAAAGAAGCTAGGATTAGTTTATTTGTCTAAGAATATGGAGTGTTCTGCGTGGTTAAGAATGAGTCTATTTCTAAAATATTTTCTAGATTTTTGAGACTCGCTAATAGCCTAAGAAATTTAGGTCATGAGATTTCTTATTCCTAGTAGGTTAAAAAAAAATTATAGTCTCTTCTTAAGGATTGGATGTCAAAAGTTATAATAATTAAAGAGGCCAAAGACTTGAACAAGATATCCATTGTAGAACTAATGGGGTCTTTGATGACCCATGAAGTATTGAAGAATGAGAAGGAAGGGGAAAAATGAAGTTAGTATATGGCCAAGGAAGTACAAACTCTTCATGTCGTGAGGGGAAGGAAGAAGATGTAAAAATTATAAAAATCCTCTTTAGGAAAATTAAAAATCTACTGAAGAAGAAGAAAAAGAAAATTATAAATTTAGTAGAGCATTATACATGTAAGGAAGAAGAAGATGATGTAAAAGAAAATGTAGAAGAAGAAAAAATTCATTATTGTGTAACTGCCTTCCAATTAGAGCTATAATAGGAGTAGAAGTAGCTCCTCAACCATGGACAAATTAAAAATATCAATTTGTTTGAGGAAGCTAGGTAAGCGAAGGTATTGTATTTTCTAATCTCAAATCTCTACATTACATTTCATATAAATTTAGCCTTCACATCTTTATCTCTTATAAGAGAACCATCTTGCATATGGGCATGCAAGATAAGCTTAAAAGATAATCATCTACTGCTTGAACCAAAATGAAAAATGAATCAGCCAGATGACTTTGGTTTAAATATGAGAAATAAGTTGTTAGATTATGCATGATAGGGGGAGTATGAAGCTTAGGATCATGCATTGTAGGGGGATAAACATTTTAGTCCCTCATACCTATGGTTAATGAAAATCCCTCACCCTCTAGACCTTTTGATTATGACAAAAAGGGAAAAAATGTTATGACTTGCTTTATTTCAAGGAAAATGATATAAAGAGTGGAAGAAGGAGAAACTAAACTTTTAAAAAGTTTTGAATGTAGACCAATCTTAGCACTATGAGCTATAACAAAACAAACTTCCATATATTCATTATATAAGTTACTTAAGGGGAGTTTGCTTAGTTCACTAGCATGTTTTTATTAGTGCAAGTCATCAAGTTCTGTCATAATAAAAAAGGGGGAGAATGTTGAATCCAAGGGTTTAGTTTTGTTGATTAGCTTAACTTATTAATGACTTTAATTAAGCTAATGATATTTTTGCTAAGATTTTATAAAGGAAAAGATGCATTTCGACATTCAAAGACATTTTAGAGGCATTTAAGAGGTTCTGAAGGGTCACAGCCGATATGCTAGCCGCTTGTGGTATAGCCTTCTAGGCTCTAGGGAGATGCGTTCTTACTAGACTGTCGTAGTTGATAGGAGAAATGCCCGTGATATCACTTGGGTCGTAGCCGCTTACAATAGCGCCTGTTGCTCCACTGGTTGAAAATTTAAGTGGTGTTGCAATGTTCTTATGCTAAATGGTCCAAAGTCTCTCTAGGTTGTATAAATAGATAATTTATTGAAGAGAAACAAGATGCTTGAGGGTTCGAGGTACTAATCACGAATCAACTCCAAGTAATTCATTCAACTTTCCAAAGTGTATTCACTCCAAAGTGCTGCTAAGATCAAAGAGCTTCAAATTCATATCATTACCATCTCAAGGAATTCGAATCACTATAAAGTTTTTTATTGTATATCTTTTATTATAGAGCTTTAATTGTATATACATCTTAGCCTAATTAGAGGCATTTTCTAGTGCACGTTGTATATATAAAGAGGAGTTTCCAGTTAGCTCTGAAAACTAGTTATATGAGTTGCTGATGAGCTCAAGGAAAACTATGTAAGTTTTTTATGAGCTCAGAAAACTAGGTTATAGAGTTTTTGGTTAGCTCAGGAAACCAAGTGTGATTCCACAAGTGATGGTGGAACCCAAGGTTGGGGAAATCTTGGAGAGTGGAATAGGTGCCAAGGAGGGCTAAACTACTATAATTACTTATATTTTTATTGTTATTTATGCTTGTGTACTTCCACTACATTCCACTTTCTGCACTTGTACATACCATTTGTTTTTCCCATATCACTTGGATTCCAGCTTTACCATACACATTGCTTATAATAGTAGATTGGACCCTACAAAAATCATCTGGGCCTGATAACTTGCTTGCTGGAGTTATGTCCTCACATCCTTCTTCTCTAGCTGCTTCTTTACCCACCAATATGGGGATGACTCCAATAACCTCACTAATGGGGCACCCAGAGATGGCAGTGAGATTCGTCGACAGGCTATCTTGTTATGAAGATAGGGTCCAGGCACTAAAGATGTCTTTTGAGGAACTTGAGATTAAGTCAGCTCTTAACGTCATGCGATCCTCCATCAATCAGCAAAACTTCATTGATCGCATAAAACTATGTTAAAAGTAATTGGCCAACATGAGGGAGCGTCTAGTGTAGGTGTCTAGCGGTTGTTTAGCGGTTGCTAGAAACAAAGGCGGAGTTGTCCCAGGAGCAGGCGTAGGTGCGGAAGCAGGATGGCACTACTTCCACCTCTATCATAGGGCAAGAGAGAGATCGAGTGGTGACAGAGAGCATAGAGCTAAAAGCTTTACTGGAAGAAGAGCGGACCCATTTCAGGGATTTAGAGGAAACTGCCTCCACCCTCAAGGTTTGGGAAGATACCTTGGTTGCTGAGCATGATGTTGCTGAGGTTGTCACAAGACTTGCTATCATGGCTCAGGACCATGTTAAAGCAACAAAGAGGGAAGCCATTACTACTCTTAGTGAGGTCGAGGCGAAGTGTGATGCGGCTGAGGAGTCTACTGTAACAAAGGCAGAAGCCTTGGCTACACTGTAAGCAAAATCAACCAATTGGTAACTAGCTTTCTAGTAGGAGATTGATCAATTGAAAGCTAAATGCTCTTTCGCTCATGCTCGCATAGCTTCCTCGGAGGCAGAGTTGGCCAATCGATAACTAGCTCTCTATTATAAAATTTGTTGTACGATACTAATACCATATACGTCTACAACCCTTATGTTTTGGTTAACACACATCTTGCATTGGGAGAGAGCTTTCCTAATTGGTTTAGGATTCTAAAAGATAAGTTCTTTCAGAAAAGATAAAACCCCTTTTGCTATATAAAGTAAGTTGCAAGGGAAAACCTAATACAACTAACTCTCTCCTCCTCTCTCCAAAGCACTAGGGCATCTCTAAGTTTCAATTTGAGTTCTCTAGGATCATCATCACCATCCTTGTGATTTGGAACGTGCTTTCTATTGGAGACTCTGATAGCCTGCACTTTATCTAAGTCTTCTGCAAATAAATTCTGGTTGTAATCACATCAAGTTAAAAGAGGTAAGTCTTCTATTCACGATCCTTTAATATCATATATTGATTAATTATATTTTTTCATTCAATGGTATTAGAGTGAATCAAATCTAAAGGATATAAAACTCTCGTAGCCTTACCAAAAGGCTTTCAACAAGCTTTTCCAGCTATGCATGGCTCACAAAGAGGAAGTTCAACTTTGAAAAGTAAACCCAACAATCCATTTCTTGCTAAACGGACCATTCAATCATGACCAATCTGTCCTAGTCTAGCATGCCATTTTGTAGATTCAGAAATAATAGTAGAAGATGACGAGGAAGATGTACAAATTATAGCATTTACTTTGCCAAAATATTTTGAGTCTAGTTCTAACAAAAGAACTCATTACTCATTGTTCCTTGACAAAATAATGTTCCATCATAGTAAATAGACAAACCATTGCTATGAAATAAGAAAGAATATCCAAAACTAATTAACTGTTTAACTCAAATTAGACTACATCGAATAAAAGGTGCATGAAGCACATCATGCAGGAGCAACATGCACCCATTACGCAGGTTAAGTTGATATGAATTAACTCTAAGAACTTCTTCTTGCACTCCATTCACCATAGTGACATATCTCGTGTTCTTTGTAAGACGATGATAGTCTAAAAATCCAACTCTATCAGCAGCTATGTGCTTAGTTGCACCCATATCTATAATCCAAGCAGAAGGAGAGTGAGTCACAAACTCATGTGAACAAACAAATATTAGACAATCAAGGTTAGGACATACCTTCTTTAGTGCACTACACTTACTAGCGAAGTGATATTTTTCTCCACAGTTGTAGCACTTTAGTTTGGATTTATCCTTTCTACTAGTGCGCTTACCTTTGGACTTCTTCGACTACTTGCCTTTTGATATCAAACTTTCTTGATTTTCTCCATTCTTCCTTTTACGCTGGGTCCACGACCCTTTGTGAGGAAGATGAGGCAATCATCATAGCAGGGCGACTTGCCTGAATGCCCTCCGCCTCTAGTTCCAAATATCTGGAAATATCTGCAACTATCTTAATACTCTCATTATGAGTGAGTATCAACTTAACTTGAGTTCACTCGGGATCAGGTAATGAACATATGATTTGCAGAATTTGTTGAGCCGGTGAGAGTTCTACTCCAGCTGATGCAATTTCTCTTATCATATTAGACATTTTAGCAATATGCTCAATCATGGTATGTTTAGGGTTTAGTCTATACTGATTGTACTTTATCATTAAGATACGCAACCAAAATTCTGAAGTACCCCCAAATGAATATGCAATTGATCCCACATTTTCTTGGCAGTTGAAAATTTCTCAAATTCCCTGATCAAAATGTTATCCATGCAAGCAAACATCGAAAACCGAGCTGATTGGTCTTTTCTGACCCAGTTTTCATAGGCTTCCTTATCACGCCTATGCTATGTTGTATTACCCTCTACAAGGGGTTCCTTAACCTGGGTCAGATGACCAAGTAACTCCTAGTCATGGAGAAGGTGCTGAACTTTCCTATGCCATATATCAAAGTTATTCTCATTCATTCTTTCACCTTTTACTAGATCAGTTTGGAAACTTTTCATGATTATCTACAAATATTGCAAAAAAAAAAATTTGCCTTAGCCTAAAATTTCTAAACATAACATTCTCATATTATTAAAGACTTCTAAATTCCTTTCTAAGTCTTAAAATCAAAAAAATTGCTAAACTCATAAATCATCTCTTGTAATAAAGAAAGAAATAAGGCGTCTAAAATAAATAAAATATACCACATAATTATACACCCAACATATTTAGTAGCTAATTTGATCTTATATTCCACATTGACATACATAGAAAAATGTCATGAATATCATATATCATCTAATCAATAAATAATCAAGATAATAATTAACATGTAAATAAATAGATCATTCACCTAGTCAAACCACATAGGTTAATTAATTTATGCATTAAATATAGAATACATGTCCGTTTCAAAGTTGTTCACTAATATCTCAAAGATATAGTCATATTTTTGGTAATCTGATTCAACCAATGAATTCAGAACATCAAAAAATATAAAAAATTACTATTTAATCACTAAAATCCAAATTATAATGACATTAAAACTAATTCATAATAATTTGTTATGCATGAATAGTAATCGGATCATGAACAGTGATCTACAATAACAAACAATGCGCAATAGTAATTAACAATGTTAAATAGTATGCAAACAATAACATAAACATTGTTAAACAGTGTGCAAACAGTAATGTAAATAGTGTTAAACAATGCAAAAACAAAAATTAACAGTGTTAAACAGTGGCCAATAGTGTCCCATAAGAAAAAAAAATCAGCATCATCTGACTTCGGTTGGTCAAGTTGCCAGAAAAAATTCTAGATCTAATATTTTTTAGCCAAATGCGAAGGCACGTGAATAGCAGTTGGCTTGACCATCCATCTGCACGCTGGATATCCGGCATCCTATGAATAAGCTTATGGAAGACCGTGTGTGGCAAGGATTTCTAGTGTGCATTAACACATAGTTGTATACCTAAACAGGGACACTACAATCCTTCTTTATTATAGGAAAAACCATATATAATGTTTTCTTCTATGGTGAGATTCGCTTCACTTTGTCTTTGAAATTATTCCAAATAGATGTTAAAACTGTATTTCTCAATGGAGAACCAGATGAGGAGATTTACATGGATCAGCCTGAGGGTTTTCAAATCAAAGGGGAAAGTTGCAAGGTTTGTCACTTGAAATGTTCTATTTATGGTCTAAAACAATCATCTAGGCAGTGGTACATTTATTTTCAAGAAACCATCTTGACTTTGAGTTTTTCAATGATAGATGATGACCACTGTATGTATGTCAGAAGGATAGAGAATAAGATTCTCATCTTCATATTATATATTGAATATATACTTTTGGCTAAAAATGACATGGAAATGATAAATGCTAGTAGAGACATACTTTCCTATATCTTTGAGATGAAGAATTTGGGACCAACTGAGTTTATATTAGGTGTTCAGGTCATTTGTGATTAATCTAAAAGATTCTTTACTTTATTGCAAGAAACCTATATTAGGAATATTTTAGAAAGATTTCGAATGGGCAACAGTAAGCCTATTGATACTCCCATTCAAAAGGGTTTTATGCTTAGTATTGAACAGTGTCCTAAGATTAGGGAAGAAAGAGAAATGATGGCTAACGTTCCATACCCCAATGCAGTTGGTAGCTTAATGTACGTTATGTTGTGTACAAGAGCTAATCTGGCCTATGCAGTTAGTGTAGTTAGTTATCAACAAAGTAACCCTAGATCTACTCATTGGATGGCAATTAAAAGGATCTTTCGCTATCTCTAAGGAACAGGAGATTTAACTTTGTGCTATCATGGTGGAAATCTTCAATTATATGGTTTTGTAGATGCTGATGAGTCTAGTGATAGAGATGGACGTAATCCTATGTCAGCTTACGCATTTTTCCTTGGAGGTGGGACAATTTCATAGCGAAATAAGAAGGTGGATTTAGTTTCATTATCTATGATGGAGTCGAAGTTCATAGCCTTTAGAACAGAAGTACAGGAGGCTATATGATTAAGGAGATTCTTAGGGAGTCTTAATATGATGAAGCATACAAATAAAGTTGTTACTATCTACTATGATAACACAGCTGCTATCGCATATACCAAGAATCCAAAGTACCATAGCAAGATAAATCATATAAACACACAATTCCACTTCATACGCGATCATATTGCAAAAGGTCATGTGGTTTAGAGTATATCCCAACGGTTGATATGGTTGCAGATTTGCTCACCAAGCCTATTCTAAGAGATTTGTTCCGTAGGCATATTAATACTTTGGGATTGAAGCGCATTTAGGTTCAAATGATAAGTTCATTACTTGCTCTAAGAGTTATTGTATTTGTTACTTTTGTCTCTAAACATCTTATGAATGGCATTGTATTACTTTGATGCATTTACATAAATAATATGAGGTTTGTTTTCCTTTATTCTACTATATGCATGCCTTATTACTTTGTGTATTATCTATGCGATAGCCCATATTTCAATAATAATAGCTACTAGGCATGTTGATCAGCCCTCTACACGAATGATCTCCCTAATGCTTGAGTAGCAGGTAGGATGAGACTCTAAATGTATTGCTTTTAATCATGTTCATAAGTGATGGCTTTTGTGTAAGAATTTTTCTATAATTTTTTGAGTCGCCTCTAATAAAAAGAGATGAGACTACTTGGTTAGTCGAATGCAAAGAATTTCCACATCTTTGTATAGCCTAGGACAACCGGACATAAGTTGGACAAGAAGATGTTTATGTAACACCCATCTTGAAAAACAAGCAATTCAGATGTGAATGGGAGCATCTGGATAAGTTCCGTATGGTGTTTAAGAGCATGGCTAACCAAAGTAGGAGCTTCACCATAGCATGCATTTCATACTACATGTGTTTAAGTCAACCTATTTAAAGGAGTGACTGAATAGATCCCTACTTCAGTATTGTGTGAGGCTTGTGAATTGTTTGAATCCTATTAATACCCTTAGGAATTTAAGTCTATGTCATGAAATTAAAACTTGATGTTGCTACCTTAGTTTGCATCCAAGGAGCATATCTAAATGCCCCAGCGGACCATTCTAGGAAAGCAGTTGAGTTTAGATGAATTAACATGAGATTTTACAGAAAAATTATTTGATTTGCACAGTTGGTTTGTAGCTCATTGGCCAGATGATCATATGAATATTTATTGTTTAGTATGATCATTTGTACAAACAAACGAAGATGATTCAAACACGCTCATGTTTAGTGATTGAGGGATCAGAGGTGTTTGAATCTTGTGTTATGTGATAATTTGGGGTGTAACAAGATTTCATAAGGTAACTACTATGTTAAATTGATGATGGCTTAATATAGTGCTCCTTAGCTTTGTATTTTCTCGTTTTGATTGCACATTCCATTTTCCTACATGAAGAGATAAGATTGGTTTTAAATGCTTGTTAAATAATGGTGTATACTATGTGAGTGTGTACGAGTGGGAGTTGTTGCATGGTACTAATACCATATACGTCCACAACCCTTACGTTTTGGTTAACACACATGTTGCGTTAGGAGAGAGCTTTCCTAATTGGTTTAAGATTCTAAAAGATAAGTTCTTTCAGAAAATGTAAAACCCCTTTTGCTATATAAAGTAAGTTGCAAGAAAAAACCTATTAAGGCCAACTCTCTCCTCCTCTCTCCAAAGCACTAGGGCATTCTCTAAGTTTCAATTTGAGTTCTCTAGGATCATCATCACCATCCTCGTGATTTGGAACGTGCTTTCTATTGGAGACTCTGATAGCCTGCACTTTATCTAAGTCTTCTGCAAATAGATTTTGGTTGTAATCACATCAAGTTAAAAGAGGTAAGTCTTCTATTCACGATCCTTTAATATCATATATTGATTAATTATATTTTTTCATTCAATGGTATTAGAGTGAATCGAATCTAAAGGATATAAAACTCTCGTAGCCTTACCAAACGGCTTTCAATTGTAATGCACATTTATTTTTCAAAATTTTATTAACATCTATTGTAATGCACATTTATTTTTCAAATTTTTTATTTGATGGGGGCAATTTTACATCAAATTCAAAAGTTACAAATTTAATGGGGGCAATTCATTTATAAAAGTTATTTTTGGGGGTAAAATTAATATGCTAAAAAGTATTTAAAAAACTTGAAGGGTACGTGGATTCAACAGCTAGATAAGGGTGACGACATGTAAAGAAAGTTAAAAATGTTTTGCCTAGGGGAGCACAAGCATGGCTTGGCTTACCAATTCACTTAAGAGAGACTTTTTCGAGAAAAGGTCCCTTTACGTAGTCCTATTTAGTAATAAAATAATATCAATCATAAATTAAAAAAATATTTTTGTATTATAATCTCTTTTATGAGTTTGATGCAAGGGAATATAATTACATCCTCTTTGAGTTGAGAAGGCAGCTCTAATTCAAATAAACTCCTCCCGAGTATCTTTTGTAGTTCATCATTATTTTTTATTTTTCATTTATTATATTTATTATTATTATTATTACTATTTTACACTATCATTATAATATTTGATTTTTTAACATCTATATCTTTTTTCCAATATTCTTCATTTTACAATCCTTTTTCTATCAAACAAAGCAGACTTGTCTGTTTGATTCCATGCGCAAGGGAGTAAAACCCTTTTTAACTTCCCTTTACCTCTTTTTTATATTTTTATTGAAGACTTTTGCAATACAACCGGAAACAGTATGACAACCTGGTCAATTTTAACTTTTTCATATTAATTCTATTATTAATTTTTATTTATTTTTTATACACCTTCTGGGCTGGGCGAACATGCCTGCCTCGGGCGTCGCAGCGGACGTAATGTTTGCTGATGTGAGGTGAGGTAGGCGGAATTATCGACCGTTGCGTGAAAACGCCGGCTTTGTCGGCGGGATTCTTCCCTTCACAGTTTGCAATGTGCTCGCGTCCGACGTGCGTACACGATGGTGCTTTTCAGCCATTGTAGCCCATTGCCTTGTTTTCCTAAACCCGCCGTCGTAGCTAAAACCAGCAACTTCTTCCCAGTATATTATTAAATAAACCACTTCAAGATCATTGTCGTTCTTTGAACGTTAGCTAAGCTCTCTCGTGTTTTAGGTGATCGTTTAAATGAAAATGAAATGGAAGATTAAAAATATATATAGAATTTTTTCCTTCAAAAAAAAAAAAAACTCTCGTTTACACTCATCGGAAGCTCTTAGTAGGAATTTACTAGATCTTCTTCGTTTGAAAATCCGTGCTGATAAACTATTTCTCTTACCAATTGTTTGGATTAGGGGTCAACTGGAGCTCATGAAAATTGAATTTTCTTCAACCTTAATCATAACCTTACCTGTAAAATTTCAACCATAAGTCTAACCCTAACTCTATTTATAAACCTCAATCCTAATCCTATTTTTGAAAATCGGATTCAAGTTTGGGTGTGTGTTTTTTCTTATGGTTGTTCATATGACAAGAACAATTGGGAAGAGATATATAGTTGGATTAAGTGGCATTTGATGCATGGGCCTAAGTTAACTAGAACTGAATGATGATTCCTAAATGCATAGAAATCAGTAAATATCTAACAAGAAAGCTATCAAGCTCATGTACCAACAATTGCTTTTGTAGTATTGTAGTATTCTAGGCATGAGTTCTACCAGAGGCTAACGTAATGGGCAATCTACAAAATGAAAAGATTATGGAGGATGTAACATTTTTTGTATCTAAGTTATACACTATCTACTCTATGAAGAACTCAAATGGCATATTTTGCTATAGATTTTTAAACAATTTATTGAAAGTAATCCACCACGTCCATTTCTAACTGATTGGTGAAACATCATTCAAATAATATATATGATTGGTGAAACATCATTCAAATTAATAATCATTCAAAAGGAATTTCACATTCATAACTGTTCATGAATAATTGTTCACATTGACACAAGAAATGTGCTTCATATAGGAATCCTAAGCAATTGATGTTTCCGTAGGTCACACCTAAAATCAAAATAGAAAGAAAGAACAAAGCAACAGTTATTTACGTGAGATAACTTTGTCACATAACAAATCAAGTAGGAACATGCATGAGGTGGATAGGCAATCTGACAACATAGATCAGATTTGGTTTGATGCCAAATGAGTAAAAACCCATAATTTTGGTGTACAACACGGTTACAACACAAATCAAGATGCGAATAGCCAACACAAACAATTTCAATCAATCAAGATCGATAGTAATCAATAGTTGAAATTGAGATCAGCAACAAGATTCAACCACAAATATCAAAAGTCGGATCACCAATCAAACAGTTCAAATATGCACATATCTCAACTAATCTAAGGCAAAACAAGCAAACGCCCCAAATCTAGGTAAATGCTGCCAACAAAAAGCCCCAACATCAACACAGATATTGAGATTGATGCAGATCTACGAAATTCCAAGAAAAAAAAACTAATCCAATGCTAAATCATGAACGAATTCATTCAGATTAACAAAGATTTACAATCTTCTACCGATACACACTGTGATAAATCAAACAACTACTACAGAGGAAGAGAAAAAGGAAATG
>JAYJMB010065502.1:6826-25356 GCA_036873735.1 Pouteria campechiana
CCATCTGCATATTTACTCCCTCTTGAATGTTATTCTTTGATGTAGATAGAATCAGTCTTGTCTGGTTTGATTTAGACCTTATGGCCATCCCTGGCAATCCATTAGATTGGCAGTCTGGATCTGCCACGTCACCTGCTATGCTTGAGTTAGATGCTAGCAAATGCTTCCTCATCTATCATGATTAAGATGAATAACGTCCAACTCTGATGCTGCCTGATGGGACTCTTAAGATGAGGTAGCCTTGGAAATACCCATTGCAGATGGTTGTTAGCTTATAAGATCTTATGCATTATGGACTAATCGAAGAGAAATTTCGTTAGTTCTTCCAAAGTGTGAATTAGCTGTAAATTTTCAGTTCTCATGTCAATTAATCTCAGTGAAAAAAATTTCAAAGGTTAGGCCGTCTCCACCCCGCTTAGGACCTTGCAAACGTGGGACATGCACCTACTTATGGCTCTTTGGTGCTAATTGATATCAGTAATCTCTATAATTTCTGTCTTGGAATGACTGATAAGTCAGCGTAATTGTTTGTGTACTGATACTGTAAAGATTCAGCAGTGGATCTCATAACCATTGCCAGGCATTCTGACAATGCTTGTTAGATTTCATCTGCATCTCGGAATACTTACTCTAGCTTTTCTTTGGAATAATTTTTTCATCTGTAACCTTGCTTGTTTTGTCTTGCAGGTTGATAATTTTGGCACTGTGAACCTGGTCGATGCATGCCAAAAGACTGGGGTGAACAGGTTCATTCTTATCAGTTCAATTCTTGTGAACGGAGCTGCAATGGGCCAAGTACTTAATCCAGCATACATTTTTCTAAATGTGTTTGGACTCACATTGATAGCAAAGCTACAGGCAGAGATGCACATCAGGAGATCTGGTATAAACTACACAATTATTAGGCCTGGGGGGCTGAGAAATGACCCTCCTAATGGAAATATTGTGATGGAACCTGAGGTAGAGAATGCTTAACATCCTGTTCTGCTTAATTTTGCTTTTCTCGTTAAAATATGTAAATTTCAATTCATGATCCATTTATTGGTTGTTCTTTTATAGGATACTCTTTATGAAGGTTCTATATCCAGAGATCAGGTTGCAGAAGTTGCTGTTGAGGCATTGCTGCACCCAGAGTCCCATTACAAGGTGGTGGAGATAGTTTCTCGTGCAGAAGCTCCTAAACGTTCCTTTGAAGATTTATTTGGTGCTATTAAACAAAAATAACAGGATTCAAATGATGCTATCAATATGTTAACTTTGTTCTTATTTTTCATACTCAAAATTTTGTACTGTAAATGACATCTGTGGAGTGTAAGGTTCCTATCTGCCCACAGAAGAGGCAAGGTGAACTCTTGAATGTGTAATTTCACAGAACTTAAGCACGCAGTATCCAGAAATTCTGATTTAGAGGATAACGAGATAATCTCAGACTTCTTCCGTCGTTCCTGCGCTTTTTTATATCAAATTCGCTGCATGTGATGACATGAAACTAGCTTTATTGCACTCCAATGATTCCAACTGTTGCTTATTTAATGGATGGGATATTGCAGCCTGGTACAGAGACATGGGCCCGACACTGGCCTCTGAACTATTTAGAATTTTAGACATTGTGAGGATTATAGACGTCAAGAGGATGTATAGTGGCGATGTAGAATTTGCTAGATTTTTAAATGCTAGAACTTTAGTCCTGAAGAAAATGACAATCCTCTATCAAACCCAAAATAATACACTGAAATGCTTAGAAATGAAAAGGAACGATAGCTACAGGTAATCTGGCACGTATACATGCCCAAATAGTATTGTAATAAGAAGCCGGAGCCCTAGATAACCCTGGTTGATCATTTTCTGATCTGATTTTGAAGTAATGTGGGCTTGTCTTTGTCTAATATGAAATCAGAAATCTATGAGAGTAGATTTGGGATGTTGGGATGTAGCCGGTGGCTTATGGACTTTGTCCATGTGATGATGGCTGTTAATGAATAATTATAAATTTATAGTGAGGATTTTCTTAGTCATCAAATGACTCCGTGGCCCAATGGATAAGGCGCTGGTCTACGGAACCAGAGATTCTGGGTTCGATCCCCAGCGGAGTCGTCGTCCTCCATTTTTATCTTGGCCCTTTTTAGTTTCTCTGGTAAGTTTGAATTCATGAGCGCCAGATATTATTATCACATCCATAATCCATTTGCAGGAGATATCTCTGATATTTCAATTCAACCTTGCTTTCTTTTTTCACTAGCTAAAGAGAATCCAGCAAGAAATATATCCTATGCAATGTGATAAGTGGATCCAACTCACGCGTGATGCAAAACACTTGGTTATGCAAAGTTTCCTTGCAATGGGAAATCCATGAAAGAGGGGGGAGGGGACATTCCAAGTCACAGCTGTTAAAACAGTGTGAAAGTTGAGAAAAGTAAGATGGGCTCTCATACATCTGTAGCTGGCATCACATGAAAGGACAGACGCATAAAACAAACACAGATAAGTGCAGGCCACGGCAGAAATGGTTTGAACAGGAAAAGCTTAAGACATCTCAAATCCCAGTCGCAAGTACAGTTAATGGGATAAAAAAAAATTTGCACTCAAGATGAGTAATTCATCAAATAAAAGGAAGTTTCTTATTTTGCCTTTCCTTGAGATTGAAGGGTATACAAGGACTTCAGCTGCTGCTTGATGGCTGATTGGAGTTCCATGTCACTAGACCACCACTGCTCCAACCCATGAGCCTCAAGAACAGTTAATGGGATAAAAAAAAATTGCACTCAAGATGAGTAATCCATCAAATAAAAGGAAGTTCCTTATTTTGCCTTTCCTTGAGATTGAAGGGTATACAAGGACTTCAGCTGCTGGTTGATGAGTCTGCTGTTGTTGATGGCAGATTGGAGTTCCATGTCACTAGACCACCATTGCTCCAACCCATGAGCCTCAAGAAACTTCTGAGGGCCCTTGGACATAACAAACAACTTCGCTGCTGCATCTCCCACAGTATCAGCCTTTGACTTTTCAGCATTTCCGCTGGTGTGTGCAGCTGGATCTGTATAGTAACAACAGATATAGTCACTGTTGTTAACGTAAAGATGTGGAACCCACTTTTGAATCTCCCCAAAAGCCTTGGATTCACATACAGACTTCTCATCTGGAGCAATGGAAGGAGCCTCGCCGTTTGAAGGAAATATTGCTCTGAGTCTCTTCCACATGAACCCAGCTTTCTCTCCAATATTTCTAAAGCTCATGGCTAGTGAAACAGACGGTGGGTTGAATAGATGTGATTCCACATACACGCCTTCTTTGGCCAATGCTTTGCCTACCTGCAGGGCAAAGCCGGCCCCTAGAGAGTGACCTGCTATGCATACATTGCAGCTCCCATATTTATCAACCAACGACTTTAGAGCTTCCAGTGCTATGTTAAATCTAACTGACCCCTTCAAGCTTTCCCATGCCAAAAATCGAAGATCATCTTCCAGATCCCTCCTGATTGTTGGGCTTTTCAGCAATGTTCCCCTGAGTGCTAGAACAGCCTGTGGAGCGCCTCTTGGTCTCATGACTATGAAGTCAGCAAACGCAGAAGCTCTGTCCCATTCTATAATTGCTCCAAATATTGAGCCGTCTCTGTGATCTATTAATGTCTGGACCAACTTGTATTTGAAAGGCTTCCACCATTTTGGAGCAAGACTATTTTCTTCCGTTCGGTTCTCTTGTCTATCTAGTTCAAGCAAGTAAACTGCCTGTATGAAGCATGCTACAACCGTCCTTTTGTAGTTGCTATTCTTCCTGCATCCCAGCAAATAAAAAAGAAAATTAGGATTGTCGTAGAAGAAATTTGAAGCTTTTGGACAGTTAAAAAAAAGTTCAGCGACTCGGATTACAGTTTTCACTAAACTTGAACTCTAGCAGGCACGTAAGATGTTTGTAGTTGTGATAGCAAAGGTTACAAACATTAATAAATCAAAAATGCTTGGAATTATGATCACAATGCAGGAGAATTAGAATCTGAACAGAAATGAATTCTTTGGAAAGGCCCTCATCATAATTTGACCCTCGACGTTGAAATCACACCAGGAAAGGATCATAGTAAACCAATATTGTCATCCACAAAAGATATGTTGTATTTGCAAGAATCTATTTACAACCATTATCAATGAAGTCAAGCAAAGTATGAGATTAACTGTCTCCTGAATTTTTAAAATATCTTTAACATATCAGTAAATTGAAGCTTTCAAATTCAATGTTGGATTCCATCAAGTTATAAAAGAAAAAGAATTGGTCAGAATGCAGAATATTAGAATGGGCTTGGGTTTGCTACTTATCATACAAAATCAAGCGAAAGCGAACAAGAGCATCTACAAAGAAACGAAAATTTGGATCAATCCAAATCCAATATAATCAGATATTAGATGGACAAAGATGCCATGTTGCAGATCAGTCATCACCTCAACCAATCCAAACTGGTTATCAAAAAGGAGAGTCTAGTAACTTAGACCATAAAAGTAAACATTTTTGAAAATACCAGACAACGTTCATATGGGCATCCAGTTCTGATGAAAAGAACATCAAGGGAACAAAGACTGTACTTTTACTTTATTTCTCACCTAATCTCTGGTTACACTATGGAGAAAGGCCATCAAGCACAACTATAGTCTGAAAAGAAGGGTCAAATTCAAGCCAAGAATATGAACGATGGTTCACTTGTTCAAACCAAAAATCTGTTCGTGTTGGAGGTGGGAAATACTAACTCGGTAAGATGATCATAAAATTTCAATCAGTGATTTGTAAATAGATGAATGAAGAGATTAATGAATAAACATTTGCATTCAAATTAAAATCATCAACTGAGAATTTCGTGGGAATTTCCACAATCGATCAGCCAATTGTCCAACTCACTCATCTATAGCCCAAGTACACACTCATGGATGCAGGGATTATAAAGTGACAAAAAGGAAAGAGAATTTCATACCACCCTCCTAATTTAAATGTCTCAAAATTCAACAAAACGCTGTTGGAACAGTTCAAATTATCAGTCTTAAGAAGTTAACTGATCGTCATCTTAGCTCATGCTATAAATTTATGCCTTCCATAGATCGCCTCAGTGCAAATGCACTATATCTAAAAATTACATGAGATTCTTGAATCACAACGTTTCATCATTGCCTGCTAATGAGCACAGAAAACACAAGCCCAGTCGAAGAATCTCTCTCTCTCTCTCTCTCTCTCTCTTTCTGTGGTGTGGGTGTGGGTGGGTGTGGGGGGGTGTGTGTGTGTGTAGCAGTCCAATTTAGGAATCAGGGCCAAGAGTAAGCATCCAAATCATCAATTCCAACGATCGCAGAATATGAATTTTCCTCGCGGCCAGAATTCTACATTCCTGACGACTGCGAGAACCCAAGAAAACATTCATTTAAAACCCAAACCGTGGAGATCTCCAACAGCCGCTGGAACATTCGGTCGTTCACAAGACGGTAGCAGTCCGGAAACAAATAAATTAGAGACGAGTCTTACCAGCTAGAACTGATTATCTCTCTCCAATTAGGGGACGAAATGTTGCGGGGACCGGACACATTGAAATCGTAAGGATGAGCCTCTTCCGTCATCTCATCAGCAGTGCTATTTGCCATGAAGCTTCTTCTCCTTCGGCCCTCCTCTCTTCTCCCTACTAGAGATTTTTCATGAGAAGAAGTCAGAAAGAGATATACGCCGGGAATATAAACGAAATAAGATGGGCGATCTTCGAGTGCTTCTGGAGAATCTGCACAAGCCAGAGAGAGGGTGAGAGACGGAGAGCAACGGTCCGAAGATCAGGAATCAGAGAAAGGTTTGCTTTTTCTCCTCTATCATCACTGCTTTCACGTCAGCATTTTCTTTGTCCCAGATTCGATTCGATGTTTGTGGGAGAACGCCTGGGGTTTTATGAACAGCGCGCATCTCACTCGCCCACAGCCAACGGTCATATTTCGATCAGATAGATAGACCGGCTTTTTATATTTATTTTTCAAACGGCTAAAACCTCTCCTCTTCGCATGGAAGCGGGTAAAAAACAAAAATCCACCGGTTTAGACGAAAACACCCCTCCCAAAGATATGCGTATGCTTTTGCCTACAAGCGAACGAATCGAAGGCTATTTCTATGATCTGGAGGGTATTTCAGTCAAACAAAATATCGTTCGTCGTGCAGGTAATTTTGGAGTCCTCTACCCGATCAGCTGAAAAAAAGAGGTGTGCTTTTATGACATTGCATGGACTTTCGTCGAATCATCCATGAGAATTTTCTAGGATAGAGCGAAAGCGTATCCGATTTCAAAAATGGCGGTAAGCTAGCGAACCTCACAATTTGAATAGCACCACCTGAGATTAACCCATGCGCCAATAAAATGGCCTCTTTCCCTTAGGTTCGGTTGTCCAAAATATTATATCCCTCCCTCTGCCCTTGGCCTGATCATGTCTTGTAAATCCACTCTCGAAATGACCCGAAATTTCCAAGGCTACCTGCCCCTCCATATCCCATCCATCTTTTCCCAGCGACTCTTGGCCATGTGATCAAGACAAAGTGACGTATTTTCTTCCGTCCTTAACATTTTACGGTCAACATCTTGAATGTTCCCTCATTAAACGTTCCACATCCAGAAAATTCACCGGCGCTCTTTTTTTTTTTTTTTTTTTTTTTTTTTTTGTTTGCTTTTAAAAACGTTGTCGCCTTGGGCTAGAGAATCTTGGACCTTTCGCCCAGGCCCTCAGAATGTCGCTGTTGCTTTGATGCCTTGAAACGAATTTTTATCTCGAAAATAATGTTAATATTTAATAAGGTCTTAAAAAAAAATCAGCCAAGATTGAGTTGTAGGTTATGACGTCCAAGAAGGTTTTGGGATGCTTGCATGAAGGGAGGGGGGTAGAAGTTGCCCTCCTCTTGTCCTTGGCTTTTTCTCTAGTTAGATATTTATCTACCTCTATGTACTTTAAAAAAAAATATTTATTTATTTATAGTCATTTTTGCAACTTTTTATCCAACAATCTATTTATTTTATTATTTTTATTTTTCATCCAAAAATTTATTCATCTTATCTTTATTTGGTCTATAGCTGACATTATCTCATTTTTTCTCACATCATTTTCACTATCTGTATTTATTTGCCTCTATTACTAAGAGATATGATTACATAAAAATGTTTTCACATATTATATTACTAAATATAATAATAGGGATATAAAAGTTTTTTGCCCAGATGCGCGCGTGTCACATATTATATTAAAGGTTTAGTTTTGGTAAAAAATAGTGCATGCGTCTATGCTCGTTAATCTTACTACATGCCCAAAAATTCTGCAGCTTTCACTGCAGCAGGGAAGATGCACCTGCGCTTAGATAAAGCACGTTTCTGCCATATGCTGAAAATGTGAGAAAAGCAGCGACAGCTACTCCAGCTGTGAGGAATCCGGGCCATTTGTCAACAGGGACCACCATGACTTTGCCCTTTAGACCAAGTGGGCTGCTCCCGGATTTCTCTTATTAGTCCGACATCCATCAATCTAATAATGAACAGAACGGGCTTGACCGCAACATTTCCAGGATATCCGGCTGTTTAATTTGGTGGAAATGATGACATGGAAATTTTCATTTCTAAAAAAAAATTAATTATTCAAAGAATTGATTTGACATATAACATTCATCCCAACCTTACTTTTTCTTGACACAAAGCAGATTTTAATTATTAAGTCGTAATATTCTAACTTTATTCATTCCCATTCTTCCTTACTTTCCTTTTCAATGTGCTTCTTTTTCGGTTAAATTTTTAATTGAATGGATCCACCCTGCACAAGGGTAAAGGTTATGCATTTCCCAAAAAGTGTCGAAGCAACTCCCTTGACAAGATTGCTAGCAGAGAACTGGGTTTTGTCTGTTTTCCTATCCACCTCTACATGGGATGAAGATAATCGGTTGAGAGATTAAAGACCTCATCGTGCTTCTCAGTTATTTAAGATGTTAAAAGACCTGTTCATGAAATCAGGGAAGCCATGTCACATCTGCTCTGCAGTTTAAGACCCGTTTATGAAATCCGGGGAGCCACATCACATCTACTTCACAGTTTAAGACCTGTTCATGAAATCATCACGCCTACTCCGCAGTTTTACTCCAACTGAAGAAGTACATGTTCATAAAGAAGATAGAGCAACAGAACACTTCAGGAGCAAACCATGGGATCAGTGACGCTTCCTCCCAGTTGCTGCTTCCCAAGCTTGTAGAACATGATTCAGGATTTGCTCTACCCCAACCCCGTGCTTCACCTGCAGAGGCATAATCAACAAAAAAAAGGTTCACATTAAATACACCATCCTCTGAAGCTAAAACAGAAAAGGGTATGAATGCATTATCTAACTGGCAGTTGAGAGCAGCAGATGACAGCATCGCACGTGTTGAGGCTCTAGGCTGCTCATCACGTTGGGCCACTGGCATGTCATGGCCAGAAGACACAGACCAATTTACCATCTTCGCTACTTAAATGCTTGTTATTTTTCTCTCTAGCCATCTAATTTTCCCAGTGTATGCAACCAACTACTGTATAAATACTACATAAACCTGAGCAAAAACAAACGGTCCACCATCCCGCATCCGAAGGGCATCTCGCTCCATGACTGCCAAGTCAGCTCCAACTGCAGGTGCTAGATCAGTCTTGTTGATCACCTGAGTTAGAAAATTATCGTTAAGATGATGAACACTAATGTAGGTGGCTCCCCTAAATATTGATACTCAATCAGATTGAAGATATGCATTTTAGACGAACAAACATTGGTATTGAGGAATGGAAAATTTTCATACCAGTAGGTCGGCCTGGGTGATTCCTGGGCCACCTTTGCGAGGTATTTTATCACCTCCAGAAACATCGATAATGTAGATGATATAGTCTGCCAACTCCCTGCTGAAGTTAGCAGCTAAATTATCTGCAGCCAATGATTTTAATTTGATGTAAGTGCCTCCGCACAAAATGTTTTTTCGTCTATACGGACAACACTTTCTGATTTCTTCTTTATACTTACTTTTCAAACATAACTAAGGCAATTTGCAAATTTTACTGAACATTTTATAAATACAAATAAGAAACTACAAAAATAAAAACTAAAAAACTATATATATATATATATAGATATATATATATATATATATATATATAGAGAGAGAGAGAGAGAGAGAGAGAGAGCGAGAGAGAAGAGTCCAGAACTGCAGTGACTTGAAGTGTGTGATTGTCATGGAATGGAAATCTTGAATAAAAGAACCATGGACACGTGATGAGATAGCACAAAGAGTAATAAATACACCATAATATGTGGTAGAAATAGCCCTTTAAAAATGTTTCTAAAAATTTTCTCTTGTTTAAGCAATGTTTGGTGCCAGTGGGAATATGAAAGGTCTGAAATTAAACCCTCCCAACTATGTCAGTTTTCAACTCTTCCAAATAAATTTGAAGCAGCATTTGATATCAAATTGAATCTTCACTCTGAATAGTAGGACCAAATAAATCAGGAGGTGGCAACATTTTTGTTCATAATGATGACAAGGACTTCACTGGAATTTTAAATTTTCAAGTTGGATTTGAAATTATAATAATGGCTAGCGGGGAGCAATCCTTATTTTAAATTGTAAGGTAGCCCCACAACGGTCACTTTTGTCTTGAGCTTCCAAACATACCTTAACTTTATCACTCTTTTCCTCTTTCATATGAGCCCGATGCCCCCCAGCCCCCCTCAAAAAGAAGAAGACAGAGATGAAGGAAATGCAAAAATAGAAATGTTTACATCACAAAAGTGTAAGCAGGTGCAGCAAATACCTCCTCCTGATTCACAAAGAAGTAAATCTGCTTTGAACAAGTTGGATAGCTCCTCTAGTGGACCCAGATTAATACTAATATCTTCTCGGATGGCAGCATGTGGACAGCCTCCTGTTTCTACAGCACGAATCCTTTCTTCTGGAAGAGCTCCATGCTTCACCAAGAACTCTCCATCTTCTTTTGTAAATATATCATTTGTTACCTGAAAAATATTTTCCAAACAGAAAGCCATGTACAAAGATCTGTTGGTGTAAAGCATTAAGGCTTGTATGATAATGGGAGAAGCATCCAGAAATTACACAACAAAAGAAAAATGTAATAGAAAATAACATAAATTAAATAAAAAAATGTAAATCTTATGGCTTCAACCTTTCTTAGGTGTTTTGGGCGATACTATTTTAAGCTTTTAACCAACTAGGATCACTAAAATTGACATCACAAGAGCTGCACAGTTCCTAAGAACTGTTCAGTTTCTACTCAACCATGCATTTGTACAAAAACTCGCTCCCACGTTTTGTGTTCCTCTTTTGGCTCAAAAGATTGCATTGAAAGTCTCATTTTTAACTCTTAAGAGGCATTGGTGCATATTATGAGCTTAGTCACAAGGAGACAACTGACAGACAACTTTAATCAGAACTTGGGGAACTTGATAAAACTGGACAAGCATTGCAGCAATTTGTTAGCTATGGAACCTGAGCTGGTAACTGATCAACTTTGGTACTGAACATAGCATCACTTTGTTTAATATATTCCAATGTTGAGCACTTGAGGAAAAAAAGCTCTAGGAAGTGCTTTAAATATTATATAACTTAATTTGGTTTCAAATATTTACTTTTTTCACCTCTCAGAAGTGCTTTAAATATTATATAACTCATTTTGATTTCAAATATTTACTTTATTCAAAAAAACCCCAATTACCCACCTGTCCAGGAGTCAGGTTCAGTTTTGGGATTTTCTACCTGACACTTACAAACTAGAATTGGAGCAGCAATTCATAACTATCACCCCCTCCCCAAACAACAACAACAACAACAACAAAAAGCAAAGACCCTTCAAAACCACAACTTTGCAGATGTAAGACATTTTTCCATCAATTGACCTGTATAATGTGGCAGATGTATATCATGAATCTATAAACATAAAAGCCATATTAAAAGAAGCACAAGGAAAGATCTAAGGATGAAGATAAAATCCTTAAGTGTTCTGATGATTGCATACCGCTGCAAGACTGTACTTGTCACGCAAAAACTGGCACAGTGCAAGCATTAAAGCCGTTTTCCTGCAACAGTCTACACTAAGTCAGTATGATCAATTTGAAGATTCTAATATCAGAAATTATTGCATAAAAAATGACTAGCAAGAAAACATTCCTGATCAATTGACCCACCAAAAAAATTCAAGACTGAGAGAGACATGCACAAAGAATTGTTTGTTACTCTTTGAGAAAGATTAAAGTTAATAGAAAAACAAAAGTGAAGCAAGCAGAAAGGGGAAGTTCCATGGAAAGGTAGGAATTCCTCCTTTCTTTTGACTTTAGGATCCCAGAAAGGGAGAAATTAGCATACATCCTAATTGGAAGGCTAAGTATATCATTAGGAATTGTATGCTAAAAAACCCAAAACTTGATATAGAAAGAAAAACTACCATACTCTTCCCTTTTCAACCCTGCCAGGAGACACCCACTCACAAGCATCATAGAAGTTCATTAGTGAATCATAATGAACTCTGAGAAGCCTCGCAGGATATTAGACTGGCATCGACAAAATGAAAAATAATAGTTCATCTGATAATCCAGAACCCATTCACCTAGCCAATCTGCAAAGTCGTTGACATAAGCAGAATCAATCACTCAGCCAAATTTGGCAATGATAGAGACGACAGAGGGTTTTCTCACTGAAGGCCTCTTAAATTGGCAAAAGTTTGTAATATATCAAAAAAGGAAGAAAGACGACATTCTGTATAAACTTTAGATCAAGATCACTGTCTGTCTTATGCTGAAACGTGACCCATTAAGACCACCACCAAAAAGAAAAAGAAGATTCCCAAATATGCACAGTCAGGTGCCTTATTATTCGCTTCACATGACATCGGTTTGCCCCAGCCCTACTACTTTTCGTAAGTCAATCACTTCATTTGGTACTAACATGCCATAAATTGTCAACATGGCACCTTGTGATGACAGTAACCGAATCCAATTAGTCCAATCTAATGCAAATTGTCTCAAAAACTTTATGAGCAACTCCAAACATCCTCAATTTCAAGTATCAAGAATTAAGTCAATAACATAACATTGAAAACTTTACAGATTAGTTATCATTTGTGCACAGAATTAAGTTGCATTTTCAGTTCCATTTTCTTTTTCTTTTTCTTTTTTCTTTTTTCAAGATTTGAGCACATAATTGGCGTTGTTATTCTGGGTAGAACATTGAATTTCATTAAACTTGTGAACAAGTCTTTATGCAGTATTGCCCCCACAAGTTTCTCAAAATACATTTTACATCCAGAAATTTTAGCATTTGTGAACTTGTTCTTTTTCTTTTCTTCTTTGTTTTCGCTTTTCTGAAATGATTCTGGATTTTATACAAAGGGAAAAAAGAAACAAAATGAGATGACCAGAACTCATCCACGCTCCATAACACAAGAAAACCACCAACTTATGCTAAAGATGCCGATCTCTTAAAATTTACACATTTCTAGGGCACAAAAATTGCAACACACATTGACTCAGGTGCAGTATGCTCAAATTGTATTTCTATAAGATTTCAATGGGAGATGGAATAAAGTCTACGTCAGCAACAATTCTAACTCACTCAGTTCTCCAGAAACAAAATCTAGGATGAGCATAACCACGACCCAAATTAATATTCCTGATGACAAACAAAAGACAAATATTCCACAAGAGAAATGCAAAGGCAAACAGCATCATTAAGAACACTAAAAATAAAAATTGAAACATGATGCGCATTCAGAAGAGCTGGGAATTGAAAAAAAAAAAATGACTAAGAAGGCAAAAATAGTAAATTGCTTCCAAGAAATCAAAAGCTTAAAGCACTTTGCTTGATTCAGGAATTCAAACACCCAAATGCTAGAAAGCACACACCCAAATGCTAGAAAGCACTAGATACGGTATGATTACCCAGTTCCAACCGGACCGCCAATCCCAACAGTGAAAGCTCTTTCCTTATAATCCCTGGTGGAAAGTAAAGGAGCCCTTCTGCTGAAATACCCAGGAGAGTAGATAGGCTCATGCGAATGGGGAGCCAAACCATCATGGCTATGATACACCCTCCCATCCGGACCCACCCATGATGATGCCCCATGAGAATCCCTACCAAAAACGAAAGAACAAAACAATCACTGACATTACTGTTAGTAAAACAAACTAGAAAACATGCAAGCGTTGATAAGAAGTTCTAGTACTCATGGGGGTGATGGTGATGGGGAGGATGGTCATGACCGTGTTCATGATGGTGGTGGTGTTGGTCATGGCCATGATGATGGTGGTGATCTTGGGAAGCCATGGATGGGTTTTGGAGTCCTGCTCGGCCAAGGCCAAAGCTTCTTTCTCAGTGCAGGTTGACTGTTGTTGATAACGAGAGACAAGGGCCTGTGTCTTGTGAGTGCTGTCTCCGTATCTTTTGATAACTCTGATGCCCCTGCCTCAAAAGATTCTTGCGCAATAAAATTCAAGCAAGATCACCGGGTGCGTCGCGCATGTAAAAACAATTCCTATCTCTTGATTATCTTACAAAAGAAGATTATAATAATAATTACAGTATAAGATGACAAAAGACACACATGTATATTGTATTATGGTTTACTTTCCAAAAATGCTTTTAACCACGAAATTTTTGTGAGGCTTTCTTGAAAGTGGGGGGATTCGTGTTTTCATGCATATAAACATGGAGTATACTAATTTTACACTGTGTTAGGAAATTGAGACAAGAATTTGTTTTAAATATTTTATTATCTGGGATTTTTTTTTCTATAATGGAATTCAAGTAGGGTAAATTTTCTGCATAAAAAAGGATTAACAATCTTTTGTAAAAAATATAAAATTGCTCATATCCCTTTGAAGGGAAGAACTATTTTCAATCAAACCCAACTTATTGTTTTGTTGGTAAGAATTGGTATATTTTAATGGATTTTGGAGACCTTCACCTAGAGAAGCAAGTCCGCACTTTCTCTTCCTTCCAAGAAAACTTTTGCATGAGATGGAAATGAATTGCAACACAGAAGTGCTGAACACCTGATAGTGCAAGAATATTTGGACCGTCCACCAGGTAGGTCACACTGCAAGTTTTAAGCTGATAAGATGTGTTTCTAACATCTAATTTACATATGCACATCTCACCGATATATCTCATCAAGTAATTCGAAAGAAGCTTTTAAGCAGATAAGAGCAATGGCCTTGAGGAGCAGTGATCTTCTCCTCAATCAGGAGCCTACATGCTATCTAACCCAGTGGTTGAACTGGGGAATTACACTAGTAATGCTGTGTTGCAAACTCCACATAGCGTAAAAATACACAATTTGCCTGATAGTTCTTCACCCATGGCGAATTTTCTGAAATGTAGACACATGTTAATGACTCTTCTACGTGATAGAATTGCTGTATTGCTTTCTGATGTAGGTTCCCCTCTGCCTTAGAAGTCAAAAATTAAATAAAACTAAATATTCCTACTAGGGCTTCAACTTCTGCATTTGCAGAACTCAGAAACAGTTCTGCAAGGCATTTTGGGTAGCAAGACAATGAAAGAAGAGAATAGTACATCGGAATGATTTTGTTTAATCACATGAAGAGGATTGCTGTTCCCACATCTTTTCTTTCTTTGCAGAGAGTTTCATAGTTTTCTAATATTTAAAAGGTTCTCATATAAAACTGTGGAAGTTCTCTTTGCACTAACGTGGCACAAACCAAGTGGGAGTAACAATTCTCTTAAAAATGAATGCACTTGTTCTCGACAAAATAGCATAACAGTTGGCATCCATAATAAGGGTAATTATATTCATGTAATTATGCAAATTTCCAACCCTTTGCTTTTGGATGCCTGGAAGAAATATTTTTAACAACTTCCATTGCAGGCAAGTTAACCTTTTACTTTCAAGCATCTGCCCATATGAGCTTGTTTTCTGAGAATTTAAAGAAATCCAGCATTATGATTTTTCTCCTCCTTTTATTTTCCCTAAGATCTTTTTCTTATAAAGGGCGATACTAAAAGAGTGGTCATTGAGGTTCATACATGATACATTTCAAGTTTTATTACTTATAAAAATGAATCCACCCACCTATACAACACTTAAAATGTTGATCTTCGGACATTCCCATAGGAAACCACACCTCATGAAACACTATAGAACATTGATATATTCTTTAGCTTTTTTGCTAGCTAAAATCAAGCTTTCCAAATGAAGATTTGGAATTTCTCTATTTGAGGCAGGTAAAAAAGTTGCATAATATGCAGCTTTTCATTTACAAGCAACCTTCTCATTTATAAGTAAACCATGCACCTTCCTATTTACTACTATAAAACAAAACATGCAGTTGCTAAATTCTACTCTAAAGCAAATGATTAAGCAATTCAATTTCTAGTGCAATATAAACCATATGCCAGCAATCACCATAATCTAATTAGCCCAATATTTGTAGAGTAGGTTGTCAATTTTCTGTTGAATCATTCAATTTCACAGAAAACAAACAATTTTGTTCACCATATGGTCCAAGCTGGCATTGTCGGCATGAGCTAAACTATGTGAGATTGAATCATTGGAGGTTGCTCCGTTTGTAACATCTTGAAATTTGTGCAAATGAAAGTGACAAATAAAAATAACAGTCGTTGGGTTAGCTATCTAACAAAAGGCACAACGGAAAAAAACTTGAACCAGGTAACCTCACTGCATGTTTGAAATTACAACAAGCCTATTGTTACTCCCTTGAGTTGTGGATCGCTTGGCAGATAAGCAATGCGGTTTATTTGCACGATGCCAGTGAAGCAAGACAATCCGATGTTGGATTACAGGGCGAATCCAAGGCGAGATCGTGTGACGACTCCTAGGCGGGATCGTGAAGCAATGACTCCTAGGCGAGATCATGAGGTTGATCCAAGGTGGGATTATCAGAAGGTTCCAAGCATGGGATTATGGATGCAAGTTACATTATAGATGCAGATCACATGGAGCATGCAGGACGCATTGTTAGTGCACATTGCAGATCAAGAGGGATCAAGGCATCAATGCATTGAGGTCTATGCTGGATAGATGCAACAAGAACGATGCCAACTGAGCTTGATACGAACAACAGACTAAGAGGACGTTGATTAGATGGGATAACTCGATTGGACGGCTTTCCCAGGTTTTCAATTGGGCATATGATGATGTGGCAATGACGTGGCAATAATGTGGA
This sequence comes from Pouteria campechiana, assembly GCA_036873735.1. Lineage (NCBI taxonomy): Eukaryota > Viridiplantae > Streptophyta > Magnoliopsida > Ericales > Sapotaceae > Pouteria > Pouteria campechiana. The sequence goes on from JAYJMB010065502.1 coordinate 23,038, forward strand.
CCTCTACAGCACGTGTGGCGCACATGTGGAGCACATGTAGTAAGGGCTTGGACCAAGTCCTTGGTGGTTGAAGCAATCCTTTGAGAAGGGGAGGACTTAGTCCATCTCTCCCATGAAAAGAGGGAAAGTGGGACATGTGTCTTAGAGGGGACACATGGCATCATTAGATGTGGGACATGTGTCTCTACATGAGAGAATTAGGGACATGTAGCTTGAGAGTGAGCTAACATCTGTCTAATTGGTTAGTCTTTGTATACTATATAAACCCATAGGGTCTCACTTATAAGAGACTAGGACTTGAGTTGCAGGACAAGTCTCACTTTCCTTAATGATAAGGTTGGGAAGTTGAATTCCTGTAAGTTGCTTATATTGGTTTGCTTCCAGTTCACTCTTTGTTTCTTTTGAATTGGTTCTTGCATTTGCTATGCTTTATGTGTTGAATTAGGTTGTTAAGGTATTGGATCCTTAGGCCAACACACGGTCCGGTACTATCGAAAGTTCATTCCCTGTGACATTTGGTATCAGAACCACGTTTTTGAGCGAGGTTTGTGGGAATTCTTTGCTTAATTGTTGGCTTTAGTACCCTTTATTTTCTGCTAGTTATGAACTTCAGATAATAATGGCAGGAGGTAGTGCAATGGAATAATTGAAAGAAATGGTAGCACAACTTGAAGAGCAAGTTGCTACATTGCTTGCGCTTGCAGAAGCGTCGACATCCAAGGCTTCAATGGATCATGAGGCGGAGTTGGGGGCTGTAGGTGCAAGGCTAGACTTAGTTGAGAAGTCTATGGAGATCAAGATGGTTGAACTTTGAAAGTTCGTAGAGGATTTGTCTACAGAGGTAGCAGTTCTCAAGATGGTCGTACATATCTCAGAAGCGGTAAGAAAGCACACAAAAGGTACGTCATCCTAGTTCTTTTTGTGGGTCTAGAAGTGCTACGGATTTGAAAAACTTCCTTTGGGATATGGAATAGTATTTTTAGGTTGCTCATATCCACAAGGCTGAACAAGTCATTACAGCTTGCATGTTTTTATGTGGGGATACAAAACTTTTTGTGGAGAAACCGAGTTGAAGATGCAACTCGACCAAAGGTCATGACATGGGCACAAATGAAGGAGGATCTAAGAGAGCAGTTCCCTCCTTGTAACGTGGCAAGTTAGTTTGGGAATCACTACAGAAGCTTAAACACATGGGTTCAGTGCATGAGTATGTGAAGGCATTCCAGTCGTTGATGTTGAACATGAAGAACGTGTCTAAGGATGACAGGCTTTTCGATTTTATGGTTGGTTTACAATCATGGGCACAGACAAAACTTCAATGGCAAGGGGTGAAAGACCTTGCATCTACAATAGCAGCAACAGACAATCTTGTGGATTATAATACTGGGTCTAGTGGCTGCAGTAGGAAGCAAGCTCCTTTGAAAGTTAATGGAAAGGCAAGGAGGACCAACAAGGTAACAACCAAGTAAGTACAAAGGTCCTGACTCTAGTTGTTTCATTTGCAATAGTGCTCACAGGGCCAGGGATTGTCCTTCAAAGAAGTTGTTGGCTTCGATTATTACTGAGGAGGATAAGGAGGTATCCCAGCTGAGTGCATTACGTTTGGTGAATGTGATGACTCAAGTGAATGCGCCGAAGAAGAGTAGGTTATTGTATATACTAGTTAAGCTCAACGGACATGAGGTATGCGTCATGGTTGATACAGGTGCGACCAAAAACTTTATTTTAGTTGATTGTGTTGCACATTGTGGTCTATCCTTAGAGGAGGATGACAGTATGGTTAAAGTTGTGAACTCCAAGGCACAACCAGTGGTTGATGTGGCTAAAAATGTGGACTTAGTTTTGGGTGAATGGAAGGGAAAGATGAACTTAATGTCATTTTTCTTTGCTGACTATGATCTAATTTTGAGACTCGACTGGATGTTGAAGGCTCAAGTCATAGTAGCTCCACATCTCGGAGGTATGCTCATAACTTATAACTCATGCCCTTGTTTTGTTCATGGATCTGCTGCCCCAGTTAAGAGCAATAGTATTGAGAGGGTCTCTACACTAGTGCTAGTGAATAGCCGAGAGGAAGGAGAAGAGTCCTTCATGGCTAACCTCAATGAGGAGGTGACCCTCGAGGAGGGTGCTCTCAGAGATGAGAGGGAGATGGTGTGTATGGGTGTTGTTAAAATGGTCAAGCGAGATGTGTTGAAGGATATTGAATCTTCACCACGAGTATCCAAAATGTTTCCTTCAGAAGAACACATCGACCAAGTAGTTGAGTTAGACTATATAATTCAATCTTCCTACCACAAAGTGTTATCACCATCCGAG
>JAYJMB010065513.1:0-25356 GCA_036873735.1 Pouteria campechiana
GATCGACCCTTACTCACACTACTACAGAAAATTAGATTGGAGCAAGATTCTAAATTTGGGTGCCTACGACAGCACCATCCCTTGTAATTCCTCTATCAATTGGTTATCTCTTCTAGTTTCAAGCCTGTAGTTAGTGCAGCCCCAATAGTGGTTTCGAAGTTGACTGCAACTAGGGGATCTGCAGAAGTTGCTGTTGAGGAGTTGGAAGAGGTTTGAGAGAGGCTGGTGGTTGCGAGGATGCAAGAAACTTTAGTAGTTGTTGAGTATTGACTCTCATGCGACATGATCACAAGTAATATAGATAAGGTAAGTTGAGTATCGTTCCCATGAGGAAGAGGTTGTTACATACTAAGTACCAAACTTGTATCAAATCAGTAATATTTGATTGAATAAAATTCAGTAAATGATATAAGAACTTAATTTGAATAAATAATTAAGTTGATAAATTGTAAGAGCAAAAGAAGAAATATCAATAGATGAAATATCTAGGAATTCAACTTCAATCCACTTGTGTTGATGAATTGCATTGAATAAATCATCATTCCTCTCATAGTTAATCGGAAGCACTAAAGTATCTACCACCCTTTGTCAAGTGTTATGATAGGTGTTCTTATTAAAGTGATTTATTATCTCAATGCAAATATAAATTAATAAATCCATTTAGATTAAGCATCCAAGTGTAATATATGCGCTCGCAAGGTCATATTCACACGGATTGCATATGTACAATGGTTATCTCTAGACTTTGTTGTATCATATGTTCTTCAATTCAAGAGTCTATTCCTAATTCACCTCTCTCGAGTATAAATTAGAACCTCAGTTCATGCACATGGTAGCTAAGCACATGCACACATTAAGCTTAGAAGAGAAGAAACAATGAGGAAGAAGATAATTAAACTCAAAAATCAAACAACAATATAAGCTACATTGCTAGGATCCATTTAATCCTAGATAACAGAAATTTAGAACATCATAATTGAATTAAAACCAACTAAGTAATTGATAAACATCATCATAATCCAATATTGAATGTTGATTCAAAAACAAAAGATGAACTAGAAAGAAAACTAAATATTCAGGTTACAGCGGCTTTTCCAATGATCTTCTTGCTCTAAACTGTTCTTCTCGTCCAACTCTCTGTTTATGCTCCATTCTCTCCCCCCGATCTGAACTCTTAGGTGTCCTTAAATAGCCCAAGTAACTGAGTCTTAATAGAATTCCTCCATGAATTATAATTCCTTTATGCACTAGAATCATCTTCTAAAAGTAACTCTGTATTTTCTACCCAAAAAGATTATTTCCATAGGTAATAAAAGTTCCAACAATAGATAGCATTGTTGTGCCACTAATTTTCAAATATACCTTCTGCAAATTATAACAAGCTCTAAAAATTTTAGCAATGTATGTAAAGGAAATTGCTTCAAAAATATCTCAAATGATTGCAATTGTTGATCATTGTGGGACTCTATTGCTAAAAATATATTGTTGATCATGGTTTAGATAGCAACATATGATGCATGACAGAATAATTAAATTTATATACTTTCAATTCCAAGCTTTAATTTCAAATTTTGTTTCTTAGTAGGTTACTTTGGAGGCGTGAAAATCGAGCAAAAATTTATATTCTTGTTTTGGAATTCTTTAAAGTGAACTTTGGAGAAAAAATTGTTGCTTCAGAGTTCTCCAAAGTGTACTTAAGAGAAAAAACTTATTGGTTTGGAGAGTTTTTTTCTATTTTAATGTTCTTTATAGTGAACTTCAGATAAAAAATCATTGCATTGGAGTTCTCTGAAGTGAACTTCGGAGAAAAAATCTGCTTCAAAGATTTTGATGTTCTACAGCAATTTTAGTAGAATCATCATAAATTTCTTATACAAACTCCAAATTGGATGATTTTTATTGGGTTGGATAGATAATTTTTGGGGATACCACTTTTATGTTAATCAATTTTCTTGATTTTGCTTGTTTATGAGTCGTGTACCCTCAAAGTATCGACTTTTGTGTTGGTGAACTTCAAAGTAAAAATTCTGCTTTGGAGATTTCTAGATAGAGTACCACTATTTTGGTCATAAATTTCTCATACAAACTCAGAATTGCTCCATTTTTTTTCATTGGATAGATAATTTCAGGGGATACAATGTTTATGTTGATCTCTTTGTCTTAATCATCCATATGTTATGATTTTTGAGCCTTCAAAATGACACTTTCTGTCAAATGAAGTAGCAGACGAATGTGTAGCTCTACAGATATAGTTGCAATGTTTTAGCCATAACTTTCTCATATAAATTAATAATCATATGATTTTTTTTGTATTGGAAAGATAAGAATAAAGTCCAAAACTTTCATGTTGAACAAATTTTCTAAATATGCCTCCATCAGTTCCAGAAATTGCTTTAAGTTACATCTTTTGTAATCTTCAATTTCATTTTACATATCAATAAAACAAACTTTTTTAAATGTAATATCCACTGAAAAATATTAAAAAAAATCTCAAACATGTGAATTTAGATATAAAAAATATGATATATTATGAGCTTATCAAATACCCCCAAATTTAGCTTTTGTTTGTCCTCGAGCAAAATAATAATCTGAACTTATGAATCAGTCAGGAAAATCTCTTTCAAACAATTAGTAACATGCCAGACAAATTATATATGTGCACATATCTCAGAAATCACTCAAGATACTTCCCAAGTAATCTCATGAAACCCATGCTTCATCAGTCCTTTCATGAAATGAAAATGTGTGTGTTTGTAGTATCAATTTCATACCAAATGCATGTTTTTCAGTCAATAATGTGAAAACCAGTGATTTTCATGATCTTGACAAAATACTCCATAAGCTTACTTTTCATAATCCCTCTTCACTAATGTAGAAAACTACGTTCACTTGGATCAATTGGTCTTTGTTAAGCTTGTAATGGGACCTTGGGTTTAGCTAACAGGAAAAGGGAATAAGGCTATACAAGTAAGAGATCTTATATGCATTTTACATGAATATTCAACCTCTAAAGTTTTTATTTGGGGTTTTACGTATTTTATGAGTTGTATTACAATCACAACCTAGACTTATTTCTTTTACTTTCATTAGGATGTGATCCCCCAACTATGGGCTGTATTACACCACATCTCCAAACTTATTTTTTGTTGAGTTCATGGAGCTATGATCCCCCCAATTGAAGGATAAATCCTTATTCATTTCTTTCCTTTTGTTCTTTTTCCTATTCTTTTAGCATTCTTCTCTTTAACTTCCACAAACTTATCTTCTTATGTACTCATGTACCTCTCTGCAATCTTGTGTTTAGAATACGTCTCTTAATTAGTCAATGATGGTTTTTCATGCTGAAAAGGGTTGAATGATGAGGCTAAAGAAAAACATTGAATGGTGGTCTTTCACATGCTTTGCATGTGCCATTCTCTCATTGAAGCTCAATGGGAACACTAGTGATAGTGAATATACTAAGTTAGCTTGAAAGGTTCAAACTAATCAAAGAATGCTAAATCATTTTCAAATAATCAAATAAGTTCTAGCATGCTTGTGTCAACCAGAATATGTTACTGAATTCACAACATCATCACTAATCCACATATACTTTGCATGATCTTAATATAATGTGCTAATTGAAAGTTTCATTAGTCATAAAAAGAAGGATTTATCATAAGAATCAGTAAATCACAAAGTAGCACCTATCCTTCTTTCTAAATAATGTGTAATTTTAATAAAAAAACTCAGCATATGTCACTTGACCATTAAAAGAGAATCCATCCTATTCAATTTCAGCAATGTAACACAGTTTGCTCTTGAATGCCTTTAGCTAAGTTATCAAAAGAGATGCTCCTAGAGAAAATTTATACCCAAATTTGAAAAAAAATTCCCAAACTGAAATCAAATTTGAAATCTTAGTTGTAAATCTGAATGTAACTCCCCAAATACCCCAAACTCAAACCAAAAACTATCCTCAATGTGAAATAGTGAAAGAAGTTTAAGTTTAAGAGCTTTCCTGAATGAAGTGCATTCCAATCCTCTTTTTCTGAAATTTTTAGCGTCCTTTGCAAATTTCTGACAATTTTGATACTTGATACATAATCTACGATCTCATGAAACTTCTATAATCAATCTGAAATCAGGTTCTTACTTTTGCAATAGAAACATCAAACTATAACTAAAAAATCTATCCAAATGGATAAAACAAAAAAAACAACAAAGCTAAATGTGAAGAAAATAATGAAAGTTCAGATTGTTTGTTTCTCATGAATTCAACTTTCTCCATTGAAGTGAACCATTCTTATTTTTTGGTGGATGAGAGTTGATCAAACTATTGATGGCTGCAATAAAAAATTATCTGAAATCAAGTAAGCAAAAAAAATGAAACAAAAAGAAAAATTAAAGCAAACTAAGCTAGACTAAAAATCCTAAAAGCAAAGGGATGAGAAAGTAGTTTTGATTTATAGTCTTCAGCTTGACTTTGACACTTCTTCATGTTACTTTGTTGCTTTTGATTCTAACTTTGTGCATACAAAGAACAGGGTTGATCTCCTTGATGTCAGCTAATGTCCAGCTGAAGGAATATTCCTGCTCATTTGGCAATTCCACTAGCTGGTCCTCTTAAACTTCATCAAGCACAGATGATATGATCGCTGGCAATATGTTATCTTTGGAGGGCTTGGGGTATCTAATTATAGAGTGGTTTAGTTCTTCAAACTTGACAGGTTGCTCATGAGGCTTATCTCCTACTTCAAGTGTGTTAGTGGGTTGATGAATTATTGCATTCTCATTCACAAGTTGTTCCACTTCATCAACCCTGAAATAGTCATTAGAAATATTAGATAGTTTCATAGCTTTAAAATATTAAATTTAACGTCCTTATCCTGAACACGCATTGTGAGCTCGCCCTTCTGTACATCAATTAGTGTCCGTCCAGTGGCAAGAAACGGCCTGCCAAAGATGAGTGGAATTTGTTGGTCTTCGTCCATATCAAGAACCATGAAATCTGCAGGAAAGATGAACTTGTCAATTTTTACTAGAACATCTTCCACAATACCTCTTAGATGTCTAATTGTGCGATCTGCTAGTTGAAGTGATACTGTGATTGTTTTGACCTCTCCCAATTCTAATTTTTTAAAAACAGAAAATGGCATTAAGTTAATACTTGGGCCCAAATCACACAATGTATTTTCAAAATAAGAATCACCAATAGTGTAAGGAATAGTAAAACTTCCTGGATCTTTCATCTTTTATGGAAGTTTGTTTTGCAGGATAGCTGAACATTCCTCATTCAACTTCATAGTTTCATAATCCTCCAACTTCCTTTTATTTGCCAAGATCTCCTTCAAAATTTTGCATAGGTAGGCATCTATGCTAAAGCATCTGCAAAAGGAATCTTAATATGTAATTTTTTAAATATATCCAAAAATTTAGAAAACTACTTTTCCATCTTATGCTATTGAAGTCTTTGAGAATAAGGGATTAGAGGCACATAAGGCTAGGAATTGTCTAGAAATAGTTTACTCTTTCTTGCCTCTTGTGGTTGTTGAACAACTTTCTCTTTTCTTTCTTTAGGAATCTCTTGTTGAACATCTTCTACTCCCACTTGCTTTTCACTTCTTAGGGTCACAACTTTTATCTTTTCAATTGGATTTTTCTCTGTGTTGCTAACATATTTTCTAGTTGTCTTACTTGCATGTTCAAATTCTTCATTGAGGCCTCTTGATTTTGAAACCTCATGTCTGTGTTATGCATGAATTTTTGAGTGCTGCCATGAAAATTTGAGTGTTATTCGCTAGTTTGCTGACCATCTCTTCCATATTACATTTTCTCTCCTCTGGTTGCTTGAATCCTGGTGGTGGCCTTGCTACATTCTATTTGTTCCATGAGAAATTTGGATGATTTTGTCACCCTGGATTGTAAGTGTTGCTATATGGATTGTTTTATGACTTGTTGAAATTACTAACAAAGTTAGCATTCTTACTAGATTGTGCAAAAGTGTTACTTACCTGACAATCTATGCTAGCATGTCCTCCACCACAGAAATCACAAGTGACTTTCTGAATTTTCATTACTAAATCATTCATATTGTCTATCTTTCTATTTAATTCTTCAAACTATGTTGTGAGTGCAGTGAGGCTGTCCACTTCATGCACTCCTATTGGTCTTTTCATTGGTAGCCTCTCAATAGGCCACTGATAGCTGTTAGATGCCATCTCCTCCAATAGTTTTAAGCTTCTTCTGGCTTTTTCTTATTTAATGATCCTCTTGCAGTTGCATCAATCATAGAATGAAAATTTAGACTAGTCCCATCATAAAAAGTTTATACTTGCATCCATATGGGTAGTCTATGATGTGGGCATCTCCTCAGCAAGTATTTAAATCTCTCTCATGCCTCGTATAGTGATTCATTATCCATCTATATGAAAGTTGTAATATTGTTATGCATCTTAGCAAATTTTGAAGGTAGGAAAAACTTACCTAGGAACTTCTGTGCCATAGCATCCCAAGTGGTGATTGAGCCTGCAGGAAGAGAAGAAAGCTTCACAAATTGGAATAAGCTCTAAAAATTTTAGCAATGTATGTAAAGGAAATTGCTTCAAAAATATCTCAGATGATTGCAATTGCTGATCATTGTGAGATTCCATTGCTAAAAATATGTTGTTGATCATAGTTTGGACAACAACATCTGATGCATGGAAGAATAACTAAATTTGTCTACTTACAATTACAAGCTTTAATTTTAAACTTTTTTTATTAGGCTGCTTTAGAGGCATAAAAATTGAGCAAAAATTTGAATTCTTATAATGGAGTTCTCTGAAGTGAACTTTGGAGGGATTTTTATTGTACTTCAAAGTTCTCTGAAGTGAACTTTTGATAAACATTCATTGCTTTGGAGTTCTCTAAAGTGAACTTCAAAGAAAAAATCTACTTTGGAGTTTTTGATGTTCCAAAGCAGTTTTAGTAGAATCATAACTTTCTCATATTAACTCCAAATTAAGTAATTATTACTATTTTAGATAAATAATTTTAGGGGCTACAACTTTTATGTTAATCAATTTTCCTGATTTTGCTTGTATTTTGAGTTATGGGCTGTCAAAATACTACCTTTTGTATTGGTGAACTTCGCAATAAAAATTCTGCTTTAGAGATTTTTGGATAAAGTATCACTATTTTGATCATAACTTTCTTGTACAAATTCATAATTGCTCCATTCATTTTGCATTGGATATATAATTTTAGGGCTACAATGTTGATGCTGATCACTTTGTCTGAATCATCCATATTCTATGAGTTGTGAGCCTTCAAAATGATGCCTTCTATCAAATGAAGTAGCAGACAAATGTGAAGATCTATAGATAGTTTTATCCATAACTTTATCATATAAATTCATAATCATATAATTTTTATTGCATTGGAAAGATAAGAATAAATTCTAAAACTTTCATGTTGAGTAGAGTTTCTATATGGCTCCGTTAGTCCCAGAAATTGCTTTAAAGTAACATCTTTTGTAATCTTTAATTTTATTTTACATCAATAAAAAAAACTCTATTAAGTGCAATATCAACTAAAAAATATTAAAATAAGATCTTAAACATGTGAATTTAGATATAAAAGATATGATATATTATGAGCTTATCATTTAGGCATCCTCTTCTGCCGCCACCTCCCATCCTTCTACTGCTTTTGTAGGTGAGTATGTCTCTTGCCTACTTTGATAAGAAGGTGTTAACATCTTTCTTTGAAAGTGCTGATTTTTTTCATTTTGGCCTTATTGTTGGTTTATTTTCTTTTGACCAACTATCTAGTGCTCTGAAGCATCCATACTCCAGCCTTAGCCTAGCTCCTTCAGCCCAACACTTTCGTGGTGAAGCTTCAAGTTCAAGTGGGCCAATTTTTGCCCCTAGTTCTGTGCCTTCGAGTGGTGTTGCTGCCCTAGTCAATCTAGGCTCCTCTTGACCTTCCGCTCCTTCCATTTTTGTTCACAGGGAAGCGACACCAATAACTTCCCTCTTGGAGCATCCAAATAGGGTAGTGGTCTTTGTGACCAAACTCTCTTGTCCTATGGACCACTCCCGGGCCTTTGAGATGCCTTGGGATGACCTGGTGGTAGAATCTGCCTTGGAAATTGTATAAAATTTAATCACAAGGAAAAATTTCATAGATCAAATGAGGTCTGAGTACAGTAGATTGCTAGTGTCTAGGATCAGTTGCATAATGCATTAGAGCATCTAGAGGAGGTAGAGGAGGAGCTGGATTGGTGGTGGAGAAGGCTTTCCTCTTCGGTGGTTCAAAATGAACAGGACCATATGTCTTCTAAAGTCATTGCTCTAAAAACAGAGTTGGAAGAGGAGCAAAAATGCTTCCAAGAGCTGGAAGAGACCGCTTCGATCTTCAATGCTAGGGAGGATGATTTGGTCATGGAGTGGGATTCTATGGAGGTGTCACAGAAAGAGGCAGAAAAAATTCTTGCTAAGGCAGAGGAAGCTCTTGCTGAGGCAAAGGTTGAGCATAACACTGCTATTGGGCCTCAGATTCTAAGGTGGAGTAACTAGCTTAGTTGGAGGTGGAAGCTGTTGGTAGGGAGGAGGCGTTGTAGCATAAAATCATCAATTTTGAGGGTAGGGAGGTGACTTCCCAGAGGGAGGCTGATTTGCTCAAGGCAGAGCAGACTGCTGAGCTCTCTCAAGTTCATCAACTACGCTTGGAGCAATTGGTTGCAGAACCCGAGTGCTAAGAAATACTGCTTCAATAAGTGGCTGGATATTTTAGGCAGGCTTTTAATTCCTATAAGAAGAAGATTTCTAGGAAATTTCCCAGAATAGATCTAGAAGATATTCAACCAGACGGGGAAGATTTGTAATTATCAAAACTATGTTAAATGAAAAGATGTGTTTTCCTTTTTGCATATTTTATGTATTGTGATAATTAATCTCGACATATAGAACAAGTCTTTTGAAAGGGGAGAGCAAATGCCCCCAACGTTTGCTCCCTACTAGCTCATGCATAGTAACGCTTTAGGAAACACCCATTAATAGGTAGTTTTCCTATGCTATTACTGTTTGTAATCTTGTATAAGCCATTAGCATAGGCCTCTTGGATGACATAAGGCCCTTCCTATTTGGGCTCAAACTTGTCAATTAACTTGCTACCCACCATTAGTTTGGTCCTTAGTTTGAGAATTAGATTACCCGGGCAGTAAGCTAGGTGTTTAACCAATCAGTTATATGCCTCGGCCATGCAGGCTTGATATAGCTTGATCTTTTGTTTGGTTTGTAATCGCTTTTCATCTAAAGCATCAAACTCCTCAAATGCAACTTGGCTTATTGATCTGTTATCAACCCTGAGCGCTTTGCTACTCTTAGTGATGGCAATTGTACTTTCAAGAGCAAGACCGCCTCTGCCCCAAACACTAGAGAGTATGAAGTTGCATTGGCTGCTATCCGGTGAGTGGTGCGATAAGCCCAAAGCGCCTCTAGCAATTTAAGATGCCATTATCACTTGTTCTTATTTGCCATTCTTCTCATAATCCTTAGGATAGACTTGTTGAACACTTTTGCTTAACCATTTCCTTATGAATGATATGGTGTAGAGAATACATATTTGATACCTTGCATGTGATAAAACTTCTCCATTTCTTCATTCCTGAATGAAGTACCATTGTCCGATGTAATTTGGTAAGGTTTGTCATATTGATACACGATCTTGAATTTGATGAAATCGATTACTTCTTTGGCTCTGACTCTCTTATACAAGTCAGCTTCCGCCCATTTGGAGAAGTAATCGGTTGCTACTAGAATGTAGGCATGTCCCTTGGAAGATGGAGGGTTGATTGGGCCAATAATGTCAAATTCCACTATGCAAATAGCAAAGAGATGCTTGCAAGTACTAACTCTAATAGTGGTATGTGTCGAATATCCCCATGAAGTTGACATTGGAGACATGATTTGGCAAATTGCAGTGAATTTGAGACTATAGTAGGCCAGTAGTATCCTAGGCATTTGACCCGTCTGTATAATCTTTGATCGGATGGGTGCCCACCACATTCACTGGAATGTACTTGCATGAGTGCATATTGAATCTCCTCCCCATTAAGACAACGGAGCTAGAGTCCATCATATGCCTAGAGATATAGTGTATTATTATAATACACATATCGAGTAGCTCTTTTTCTTATAGCTAATCTTTCCTGTGAGTTTTCTGGGAGGATTCCATATTGCAGGTAGTCGATATAAGGGCTTTGCCAATCATCCACCGTTAGTTCCATGCAGGCTACACATTCCACTTAGTTAGTAGTATCCTCATCATATGAGTTAGGAAAGTGACTTGATTGCTTAACTTTGACAATAACTTCTTGGCCTCCAGTAATGGCTAGAGTGGTTGCCAAGTTTGCCAAAGCATCAGCAATGGTATTCTCGGTCCTTGGAATATGCCCAATGCTGACTTAAAAAAGTCAATCCAATAGCCCTTGAGCGATATCATAATATTGGCATAAACTAGGCTGGTGAACTTTATATTCAATGGTTAATTATTAGACTACCAATTCAGAATCACCAAAGATATCCAATTTTGTAATCCCAAAATTGAGGCAATTTGGAGTTTTAAGACCAGTGCCTCATACTTCGTTTCATTATTAGTGTAACTCTTTCCCAAGTAGAAAGAATAAGGAAGGATGTCTTTCTGAGGTGAGATGAAGACAATTCCAACATCAACATCGACAAATTTGACAGCACCATTGAAGTATATTTGTCAGGGGGTGTTGACTCAGGCGATGAATACTTCCTCATCTAACGAGTCTTCTTGCACAACGACTTCTTCGTTGACTAAATGCACTACTAAGAAGTCAACTAGGACTTGTCCTTTCACTGCTTTTCATAGGATAAAGGTGATGCCAGATTCTAACAATATTAATGACCACTTTACTAACCTTCCCGATAGCCTAGAATGAGTGATCAAGAACTTGAGCAGATCTGCTTTAGAAATTAACCGAATCTCATGAGCGAGAAAATAATGCCTTAAATTTTGGGCTGTAAATACCAAGGTAAGGCATGTCTTTTCGATTGGAGAATAATTGCATTTCTCATCGATCAACCGATGGCTAAGGTAGTACCATGCTTGTTCCTTACCGTCTTGATTTTCTTGTGCAAGCATTACCCCCAGTGATTGCTCACTCATGGAAATGTACAAAAATAGTGGCTTACCCTTGGCTGGTGCAACCAAGACTGGTAGGTTGTAGAGCATTTCCTTGATGGTGTCGAATGCTTTTTGGTAGGCTTCATCCCAGAGAAAGGCCACATCTTTCTTTAGTAATCGGTGAAATGGCTAGCTTCTTCTCACTAAATTGGCAATAAATCTTCTGATATACGATAGCTTGCCTTGCAGTCTTCTCAGATCATCTAAATTCCTTGAGGGAGGCGTGTTTTTGATCACCTTTGCTTTTTGTGGGTCCACCTCGATTTCTTGATTATGGACAATGAATCCCAAGAACTTGCTTGACCTTACTCCAAATGCACATTTGAGCGGGTTCACACATAGCTTATTTTTCCTGAGACATATAAAGATAGTGCGTAAATACTAACGGTATTGATCATGACCGTTGGATCTTACCACCAAATCACCGACATAGCATTCAACATGTTTATGAAGCATGTCATGAAAAATAACTTGCATAGATCTTTGATAAGTAGCTCTTGCATTCTTTAATTCAAACGGCATAACTTTATAGCAAAAGATACCCATTGGAGTATGGAACACAGTGGATGCCTCATCTGTTGGTGTCATCTTGATTTGGTTGTAGCCAAAGTAACCATCCATGAATGAGAATGTGTCATGGAGCAATGTGTTGTTGATAAGGAGTTCTGTATGTGGTAACAGGAACTTGTCTTTTAGACAGGCTTCATTGAGATTGCGAAAATTGACACAAACTCAGATTTCCCTGTTCTTTTTTTTTTACCAGGACAATACTATAGAGCCATCTCGGGAACTTGATTTCTCAAATGAAGTTGGATTCTAGTAACTTGTTAATGTCATTAATGATCTGTTGCTCCAAGTCAGGTCTGAACTTCCTTGGTGCTTGCTTTATTGGTCGCTTGCTTGGAGAGATATGTAAAGAATGCATGGTAATATCTAGATCTAACCTAGGCATTTTAGAGTATGTCTATGCAAAGACATCTTTGAATTCCCTGAGGAGATCTATTAGCAATTATTTTTCATGTTCTAGTAAGGATTTGATGATGAAGGTAAGGTGCTTATGTTCATCTATACCCAAACTGAACTCTTCAAGTTCATCAATTGTTCGTTGTCCACCATCTTCTAACCCTAGTGGAGCTATGCCATAGGTTATTTCTTCTAAGAAAGAATTGGAGTAACTGTCATCTTCCTCTGAATGGCTAGGGTTTGGATCATGATCGGACTCATGAGTCTCACTTGCTGTTCCCAACTTTGATTTAGGAATTAATGGGTTATCAACGACTTCTTTATCATCTTTATCATTAGGTCCCTTCAAATTTGTTTGTGATTCTTTGTCATTAGACTCAAATTCTTCCTCTTCTATTGATGCATGGTGAGAGGTGGAAACCATGTAGCAATGTGTAATTATTGATAGGACAGACAACATTTTTGACATCTCGGACTCAATAAGAGCTGACTAACAGTTCCGCATAGTGGGACCGATAGCCGACCTGATACTCACGCAGGAGCTATCTAAGGGATACTCCTCATCACTGTCCACATCAATATCATCAGCCCCACCAAGACCTGTCTGATCTTTTGGATACTGGAGACCCTTTAATTTTTCTTTGATTAGAACCAGGATGAGCAGACTGGTTACTGATATATATGGTTCATCAGGATAAATGCCAAAGAGGTCAATCATCCTTCTACATCCTTTACTGAATTTCTAAAAATTTTTGGCAGATAGAAAATTCTTGGGTAGAAGATCAAAAGTACAACATTTTCCGTAGGGCAAGCCCATCTTCTTGAATACTAATCTTCCTTTTTCCGCTTAGGATTGCAATTCAGGTTCTTCACCCTAAATGATTTTTGACTCTACCAGTTGAGTCAGTGGCCAAATTGTACTTGACCAATATGGATTATAATTTTCCTCCTTTGATTTCCCATTTACTACTTTTGGTGCTGAGATTAGAGAATGTCTCTTGCTTTATTTGATTGGTGCTCCCAATGTTAATCTCAAAATGCAAGGATTGCACTAGTTTCGAGACTACTTGAGAATAGCTTGGCACTGAAGGTGATAATGTTGGAGGAGTAATTGTTGTTCTCTTTGAGCTCGGAGTGTTGATCTAGAACCGAGTGTTTTTGACTAGTGTCGATTGTGGCAGCATGTAAGCTCGCAAAGAGTTCGCAACTTGATTCTAATAAAGCCCAACTGGTGGGGGTATGGCTTGCCACCTACCTATTGATGGTCCAGCTGGCCCTCTCCCACGTCCTCTTTTAAGTGGTCTTAGTGTTGGCATCCCAGATTTGAAGATAAAAGATTGTAGAGTTGAGGAAGTTGCAACTGGCCTCCAATTGGACACATTCTAAATTGATGAAGCTGGTGCTAGGGCAGGAATGACTAGGTGCTGCAACAGTTGCAGATGCTAAACTAGTGATTTATCTTCATTATCATCGTCTACTTGGAGCACTTTCAGTTCTTTCATGAGTTTCAACTTGTCTTCTTGTGAAACGCTTGTCTCAACCTCAAAGTGTGAAGACATTGGTGGCGAAACCAACAAGAATGGAGCCACCTATGGAAATAAAGCCCATGATGAGGGTTCTTGTAATGCAGACCTTGTCTTTTGGCAATAAATGGTTGTTACCTTCTATCCATAGTCAGTTTGGCCAATTCTTTTGGCTGCTCCAATTTATTCAGTGCTAGCTCATAATATTAGGCCTCTAAGAAGAATGCCTCTGAAATCGTAAATAGCTATACATCATTTATATGCACTTCATTATGCCATCTTGGTAGAACTTAAAGTATTGGTGCACCATGGATGCCACAACTTGGTATCAGTGCAACCATGGCCTTCCAAGCAACTAGTTGTAGGACGTTGGCGCATTAATGACATGACAATTGACTTTTGTGAGAAATCCTTGAAATCAAGACTCAAGGTGATAGTTCCCATAGTCCTCTAACTCTCTTGGTTAAAGCCTTGAATCACCAGAGTGCTACTTTTGAGAATGGATGGGCACATCCCAATGCACTTCAGCACTTTGAGTGGAAGAATATTCACCGCAGATTTTTGATCCAACATAATGCGGTTAATCCTTTCTCTCACTAGATTGCCACTTACAAATAATGGACGATTATTCTTTGTACTTCCAAGTAATAAGTCATCATCTGTGAAGGTAATGGTCTGGTTGCATTCAATTGTATTAGCAGCCTCTGCCAGGTATAAGTCTTTGATAGACTCGTCTACTAGTGCATTGATGAGCGCTTGTCAAGACTTCTTAGAGAGCTAGAGTATATCATATATACTCCATCTTGTTAGAATTTTGTGCAAGTGAGCGACAACATCATATTCTAGTTTATTCATGAACTTTGGAGTTTCTCTCTACTCAACAAGGTGAGAAGGAACTCTAGGTATCAGCTCTTCTTGCATTGGCGCCTTTCTTTTGTCTCGAGTTAAATTCTTCCCGGATCTTAAATTCTTCCCGGATCGTAACACGGCCATTGCTTCAAGTAATTCAAATATTTCTTGTAAAGCATTCTCTTCATTTGGTATGATTTTTGTCATGTTGTAAGATACCTCCATAGGTTTTGATGGCTCTTGGATCAGCAACTTGAATGGTTCAGGAAATGAAGTAGGTACCTCTTTGGGCAATGGAAAAGCCTTTTCCAATGTGAAAATGCATTCCCATATTATGTGCCCTTCTTTTCGCAACACAAGGCAAAATAAAGGTAAATATTGCACCATCTCAAGGCAAAATCATAAAGATACTTTCTTTCAAGAAGTTGAATTCCTTGCACTTGTGCTTTAGAGAACTAAGAAGTGTAATTATGATATCTATGTATAAATGCTTCAGTTAACTCCTTTCAAGATCTAAATAATTCAACTGGCAATGTCGCAATCCACTTTAGGGCATGGCTATTACCCACCAATGAAAATAGAAAGCTCTTGATCGCATATGCCACATTCTGGAACATCATTTGCACCAAGGCTTGATATTAGAACAAATGTCCAATTGTAGCCTAGTAGTGTTCTTTGAATAATTTCATCATGGGCCACCCTAAGTAATGGATTTGCTTAATTTCTAAAATTATCATTAAAATAGGGGCCTTCATGTAGTGCAGGTATTCAAGAACCCTTGTAATATGGAATTCTATAAATACTTATTCCTTTGGTGGGTCATCCATCACCCTCATCTTCTTCTTTTCGGCTTGATCTAAGGCCTCTATGAAATTGGATGGCATTTGATGGTGAAAATAGCCCCTTTTTGCCAGGTAAAGATGGATTTCTTCTACCTTTGGGTGATCAAGTGACTGTAGGTCACTCCAAGCAGTGTCCCTCCATTTGTGAACATAATTAGCCATGCTCTCACCATAATACTAGTCCTACTTGATAAGAGATTCCCTAATTCCTTCCTTTCTTTTGGAAAGGAAGCATAGCATGAACATATCTTGTAAGGAGACCCACTCTCTAGTGCCTTGTACTGTCGAAGTTGGAAACCAGTTCTTCTTCACTCCCGAAGAAAGTGAGTTTTTGAAACTCTGATGCATCTTTACAAGATCTGAATTTTCTCCACAATACTCATTAGCATAATGGAGAAGGTGTGTGACCGGCGAATCACCGATATTGAAAATGGTGAACCCTTAGCATTGGTGCTCTCTCTAGTGATCGCGCCTTCTATGAGAGTGTTTCAATCTTCTTGTTTGGCCAACTAGTGGAGGGCTCTCCTTTGCCAATGTGATAACAAGATGCCACTATTGGATATTTGAATGGATTATCCTCATTAGAGCTTGGTTTACCCCCAGTTCTCAAGTCTGGCAAGTTATTATAGAATGTTGTCTATACTTCATCTGCAATCGATGATGGCTCCCATGTATAGAGCTCTAGGTAGCCTTGATCAAGGAGGGCTCTATTTTTCTTTTTCCCTACCATTTTCTTATAAAAGGATTTAAGTCTCTTGGGCTAAAGGTAATCCCCAATGATGTATGGTTGGAACCATGATGGCCAACAATGTATTCTTTCAGGATATGGGAATAAATCCTTCAAATGCTCTTCCTTTTTTTCTGCTTTACATACTTAATTTGATGATTCTGTCCTTTGCACCTAATTAATAGGACCTATGGGATGTCTTTCTAGTAAACAAGATTCCAACCTTCATCATTAGCCATGATTTCCTATTGTACCTCTTGGCTAGTGGTTTTAGGGAATTGACGATCAAACTCTTGTTTTAGCATTAATACATTGGGAATTTCTTTTACCGATATATTATTGGATGTTACTTATGTATCCTTTTTTGGTGTAATGATTCCACTCTTCATGTAGTGGTCAATAATTCTCCTTACTGTCTTGCATTTAACTGTTAGGTGATTGATACCCCGATGGTAATGATAATATAGGGGATAGTTCACCTTATCTACTTCTATTGGGAACATTGGTTCCTATAGCTTTATATTGCCTGATTAAATGAGCCCTAGTAGAATCGGTACCACATCATCATCAGAGTATTGATATTTTGGCTCTAGGATATTCTTTTTCTTTAGATAACTATCATTCTCACCAGTATTAGTCTTAGTGGAATTGACAAAAAAGTTTGGTTTGCCTTTTTCTGGTTCTTTCTTCTTAAACCGAAAGATGTTTTCTTTCTGCTTATCATCCCGAATTTTACTTTTTTCAGAGAGGGAGAGGAGGTGTTCCTTTCAACTTGTCTCATTGGCTAGCACCTAGAAGGTGGCGATCTGCTCATTTACTAGATTGAGAGGTCAACTCTGATGCCATTATGACATAAGTGGACTCTTTACTCCTCTGTTAAGGTTGTCTCACATTTGCTGGCTTCCTTCTGGCAGTGAGAGATGAATTCCTTGACTGGTCCGTCATCCCTTTGCTTCAAGAGGGTGAGATCTGCTAATGTAATATCTTTCTTGGTCACAAAGAATCTGGCCAGGAACAAGTTTTGCATATCATTCTAAGTTTTGACTAATCCCGCAGGTAACGTCAAGTACCATTAGAATGCAGGCCCTTTGAGGGAGGAACCGAACAATCTTAAATAGAGGTTGTGATAGATGACATAGTTTCCCATCTTAATATTAAAAAGGGTAAGATGGTGCTGAGGATCATCTATTCCATCAAATGTATGGAAATCTGCTATCTTGAAGTTTGGTGGGAATGACTCATTCTTAATTTTCAGAGGATAAGGCCGATGATATAAGTTGGGCATTTAAGAATACAAGTTTTTTTGCCTTTGAACCATCCAATCATTCATCATCTCATTGAAATGGGTTACTGAATCCACCTTCATTTGAAATTTTGGTGCCTGCACATTTGCGCTAAATTATTGTGGTTGAACGTTCACACTAAATGGTTGTGCACTGAGATTGGTATTAGGTGGTTGTCAAGACGAGGCAACCAGAGAAACGAGGGATGGGCATTTCGCCTCTAGAGGGTCTCCTCTTGGTGGATAGAAAACAAATGGTCGTGGTGGCATGACCATTCTCATGAATGGAGCATTGAGAGGATGTGTAGCATCGAAAGGTTGACCAGAATTAGAAGTTTGGCCAGCATTTTATTGCACACATAATTCTCACGAATGCTGATTTTCAGCTTCTAGTTGCTTTAATTATTTAGTTAGCTCCTCTTTGGATGGAGTAGTCGTATTGCCTTCAATCATGTATGATGAGACTATCGGGAATGTTTGATGAATATGCATCAGATGGTGAGGAGATGTGGACATCTGATCCTCCCCCAATGTCTTCTGAAAAATAATGGAATATTAGGGGAGGTACCATAAGCCTAGCCATCAACCTCGTAATCATCCTTAGATGAGGTGGTTTGGGTGGTGCCTGTGATGGGTCCCTATCAGCTAAAGTAGTGCAGACACTAACGGGTTGCATTTTCCTTTTCTTTCAGTCTCTTTTCTTTAGGCTACCAAGGTTGGCTCTCCTTTCTCTTTTCTCTATCTTTGATCCCTTTCTTGGCATCTGAAGGGTACCTATTCTATCGATCTCATTTCTTTGAGAATAGGAGAGACTTACCAAAATAGCAAACATATTGTCACCCAAGTCTTCTTCTTATAGAGGTGACGACTTTCTTTCCATTGTAGAGTGCTTCTTAGATGACAACTCCCATCCTTCTTTCTTTTCTTGGATGGTCAATCTACGAAATGACTTCTTCTTAGATTTGTTTCTTCTCATAAGCCTTCTTCCATTTCCCCTAACAAGCTAAGCAGAACCTTTGGGAGCCTTGCTTAGTGTATCCCTCCCAAAGGTACCGACGGGCTTTGGGTTGAAAAGAGCTTCTACTTGCCTCCCCCTAATTGTATTGGGGAGATTGAGAGTTGTAACCTTATCTCTCTTTTGGACAGGAGAAAAGGTCCATGTACTCTTAGCCTTACAGGAGTTTGAAGCAATGCCAAAGATGGGTTCATTTCCAACAATTCTAGGAGCATGAGGGGAAACAATTTTTCTCCTCTGTCTCCTATTCTTTTTGTGCTTCTTCTCAACCTTGTTGTTATAGGAGGTTGAGTTAGTAGAAGCCACTTCTGGTGCTGCTAGGGTAGTCTTCGGTGAGGGAAGAATTGGAGCCACTTCCCTCTTGCAGATGATTAGTGGCGGTCCAGTTGATACCATAATGAAGGAGTGAGGGACACTCCTATCAAAGTCCCAAGGAGTGTTGATGGCAAAGCTACCACCTGACAAGAATCTGAATGAGAGCGATGACACCATTAGGGTTGAGTTTTGGAAAGGAAAGCGAGTGAATGTGGAAGACTAAAGATCTGCAAAAAGCAAAAAAAGAACTTAGTCAGTTCCATAAAAAGAATAAGGTCTCTAAGATGCATTAGCATTACTTTTTCTTAAAGATAAAGGGTAGGATGTTTCATGTCGGGTTCACCATTTTTGTAACAAGTACAAAAAAAGGAAATGAAAAAATAGAACAACATGAAGATTTGTCATAATAAATCAGACAATATTCACTATGTTATTGATTATCCTCGATTGATTACACTTGCTGTGTACATTAGAAAATTATATGTTCACATCCCAGACCACAAGTGGTCCTAATTACATCTCCACAATAGAAGAAAATCCTTGATTAAAAGAAAAAATACAATGCATCTTAAAGATCCAAAAATAAAATACAATCTCTCTCAATAAATGAATGTGTGCTATCTTTGAGATCGTCAAGCAAATTGCAATGGCTTGATATTTAGTGGGTCACCTCAAGCCAGTGAGCAAATAGGATGACAAAGCTCTAAACTAGGTTGCTAGACACTAGGTCAACCTAAAGAATGGGTGTTTTGATCTAGTTAGTTTGTCCCAGGTGGAATAAGTCAGGATGATTTCTATTGTTTAAACTGTAAGAAACCATAGAGATGGTAGGTGGTTTGTTACCCAATTGGTATATCTCGGAAGGCGTCAGGATCAGATGATCTCTATTGTGTTTAGACCTGAAAGAGACCAGAAGAAAATAGGTAACTTAGGTTTGGTTCAGCTTTCTCACATTGCCCATGAGAAGCTTAAGAAGAGTGGGCTAGGATTACTTAATTTAGGTTATTTGATTAATGATATTTGCCAAGGTTTGACTCGATGAGTCATAACTCAGTGACTCGGTGAGTCATGACTTAATGACTCGATCCTAGACTTAGGGTTTTCGAGTGATTGGATGAATAGTATTTGCTGAGGTTTGACTCCATAAGTCATGACTCAGTGACTCGATGAGTCATGACTCAATGATTTGGTCCTAGACTTAGGCTTTTGAATGAGTTGGTGAATAGTACTTGCTAAGGTTTGACTCGGTGAGTCGTGACTCAGTGACTCGGTGAATCATGACTCAATGACTCTGTCTTAACTTAGGCTGGATGGGTAGTATTTTTTAATATCCTGTGGAAAACTAAAGTGAGAGATCTTTGCTGATTAATTTGTGATAGATCTTAGATCTAGGTTACAAATAATGGATTTTTATGAATTGAAAGGGTTTAATAACTTGGATAGTGTGGATTAACTTAATTATATAAAATTAAGCTTAATCACAGTTACCACTAGTGGTTATCCTTGACTTTTTATTTGAACAATGTGAAATGATAGATGGGGCCCACATCATCTCCATGATCTGTGTGTCCCACCTCTGTATGGGGCCCACTTGGGTTTTAGGTCTACCAATAAACAATATAATCTTGTGATAAAAAGAGATTAGTAAATTTAGGGAGTTCACCAAAAGTGGTCATCTTCCCCATTTTACTCAAGTCAAAAGTCCACCATAAATTAAGCTCCTTTTGTTCAATGTTTGGTATGGAATCCATCAATGAAGTTCATTAATGTTTGTAGAAGTGTGAAACCCCAAAAGATGGATTTTATTATGGTCTGATATTTCTCATTCAAAAGACCACAGAGTTCTAATGGCTACCTACCTTGGAGTACTCAACCCACCACATCGTAAGTAGAAGAAACTATTGTGCACCATTGTAGAGTTTTCTCTAGGACTAGATCAGATGGCCATGACGGTCTTAGAACAATAAGTAATTGCCTCAACATGAAATAAAATAAGATCCAAGTTCCTTCACTATTGTGGAAGAAGAAGAAGCTTTAAGGAGGATGAAGAAGAGAGTCTCATAATAAAAAGAGAAAATGTCTGAACAGAGTTTGTCTCAACAAAGTTTGGCCTTAGAAGAAGATGAACTCTAGCAGAAGTAGCGTCCCCGTTTTCTCTCTCAGAAGAATGATCCTCCTCTTCTTAACAACTGAGCCTTTTATAGCCATCGAAATGCATCTGGCATGGCAGAGCCTTGGTGGCATGGTAAAGCCTGGCGTGACAAAGTGCAACTAGCATGGTGGAGCACCTCTTGGCATTTCAGAGCTTGGCGTGGCAGAGCACAACTGACGTGGCAGAGCCTTGGTGGTATAGCAGAGCTAAGCATGGCAAAGCGCAACTGGCATGGCAGAGCCTAGTGTGGTAGAGCATAACTATTTTGGCGGAACCTTGGTAGCATGGTGGAGCCTAGCATGGCAGACCACAACTGGCATCATGAAGCCTAGCGTGGCGAAGCATAACTGGCTTAGCAGAGCCTAGCATGGCAGTGCACATCTGGCATGGTGGAGTTTTGCGTGGCAGAGCATAATTAGGGTGGCAGAGCCTTGGTTTCATGGCAGAGCCTAGCATGGCAGAGCATATCTAGCATGACTGAGCCTGGCAAAGCACAACTAGCATGGCAGAGCCTAGCGTAGCAGAGCACATCTAGCATGGTAGAGCACCAATTGGCATGGCTAAGCCTAGTATGGTAGAGCATAACTGGAATGGCAGAGCCTTGGTGGCGTGGTAAAGCACCTCCTAGCATGGTAGAGCCTTAGTGGCATGGCGGAGCCTAGCGTGGCAAAGCACCTCCTGGCGTGGCAGAGCCTAGCATGGTGGAGCATAACTGGTGTGGTAGAGCCTTGGTGGAGTGGTGAGGCCTTGGCACCGCATAAATTTAAGCAAAGTATTTTTGGGGTCATTAATTGCATTTTTAATTTGAGTGGTCCAACCAAAATTGTTTAGATGATCCATAAAAAATACCAATTAAGTATTCCCCATTAAATAACACATTGGATGGTTGATTACTTGTCTTAGCCCACTGTTGGTGTGATCTAAACTGCTCCTTGTATAAACCAAGAGCATGTGATTTTAAACTATCCAACATCACTCCAACACCCTCATATCATGTACTTGATCCCACTTTCATCTTCTCAAAGCTTACAACCCCACCACCGATTCAGGGGGAGCCAACAAATCCTTAAGCAGCACACTTCCTCTTAGGATCCTGATGCTTGAAAAAATGGGGAGGAATAGTATTAGATTTAGTTGATTTTTGAGTCAAAGTGGCCCTTGTTGTAAGGTACCTTATGTATTTTTTTTTGAGAGGTGATGTAGTGAGGTATATATGTAAATGA
Organism: Pouteria campechiana; assembly: GCA_036873735.1. Classification (NCBI taxonomy): domain Eukaryota; kingdom Viridiplantae; phylum Streptophyta; class Magnoliopsida; order Ericales; family Sapotaceae; genus Pouteria; species Pouteria campechiana. The sequence goes on from JAYJMB010065513.1 coordinate 22,070, forward strand.
GTGACTCTTATGATTAATTCTTGGCTTATGTTGTTTATATCACATAATTGATATTTGGTTCATACTTAGTTTAGTTGGTTAACGCCACTTGATTGATATTTAGTTTATACATAGCTTATATGGTTGATTGATATTTAGTTTATACTTAGCTTATATGGTTTATTATGATCTCAAGTGATACTTTGTTTATCATAATTGATACTTGATGGTTTATGTTTGCTTGATTTGGATTCGTGATAATAATTATATGATTAATGATGTTGATTGAAATGTTCATGTCATGAAGTGAATTATAGTCCCAAGACATATATGTCAAGCCTATTTGGGAAACTTGACAGTTTAAAGTCTCGAATATAAATTCCACTCCTAGTCAGACTTTCTGTGATCAACTTCATAGCTTGATGTATTTAAATGCATTTAATCATGCCTTGATGTGTTATCTTTCTTGCTTATAAAATATTCGAGATTAGCATGTGTGACATTGCTCACATTGAAAGCTATACTTCATGGAATAGAATGTAAAAATTACAAAATCTTTAAAAAGAGTTGTTAGTGTAAATGCATAGTTTTGATGACAAATAAAACTCAATTAACTTGTACTAATGAATATTTGTCAAGTGTCTAAGTATGCAGAAACAGGTTGCAGAAGCATAAAAATATGCAAATGAAGTTTAACACTTCAAAAGAAATAGATGAAGAAATCAGGAGCTTCGAATCCTAGTAATAGTCAGATGCATCGAACAAATGAAAAGCTCAAGACAAAGATGAAGAAACAAACTAATCATCCATGTCATAAAGATCTATACAAAGTATGTCATTGGCTACTCGGACAAAGCAAAAGATAAAGAAGCTGCAATCAGAAATTATGTTCATACACAATCTGAAGATTGTCAAATCAATCATAGATAAAGCAAAGTGAAGAAAAACTTCATCTAAAGCTTCAAGGTAGATGCCTCACACAAATGCAAGAGGTTATGTACAAACAAGAATGAAGAGTAACTTCATCTGAAGACTTAAGACAGAAACCCTAAACAAAAGTAGAAGAAAAAAAATGAGCTTTAGACAAAGTAACAATTTAGTAAGTTTGTCCAAAAATTACTTCAGGTAAATGGGATGAAGCATGGGATAAAGAAGAATGAGAAAACTATGTCCGATCAAGAATGGCTAAGCAAAATTTGTTCAAAATTAAATTTAGACAAAATAACGGTTCATTGGGTTTGTCCAAAATTTACTTTGGGTAAATAAGATGAAGCGTAGGACAAATTGAATTGGGAGAATTTGTTCGAACTTAATCCCTTCTTCCTAAAACCATAAAACAGATAAAGTTGCAAACACTTCCTTGCCCAATGCATGCCCAAAGCAAAAATTCATCTTCTCACTCGAAGCAAGAACGGCGCTGCAGGCATTCTAACTAACAAGAATTAACTAAGGAGATGGTGATTTCAAAAGAGCTAATCAGAATGGTCATTTAAAATTAATGGAGGTCAACTACAACCAATGGTTGGAATTCAAATTAGATATAAATAGAGTAAAGCTAGATGACAGAAACAACATTTGAGAAGAAGAGATATTGATTGCTTATTCTGTTTAGAGATACAACCTTCATTCATCCTTTAATAGAACTGAGAGCCTTTGTACTTCATCCTTCTCCATCATTGTTGAAAGGCCTCTAGCTACTTTCTAGGAAGAATATTTACTTTTGCATTTAAAGCTTCAAATTTTTCCCCTAAGTTTATAGTGAGATATTTATAAAGTATGCTTAAACTTTTACATCATTTCATCTCTATAATTACCTGTAGCTAGAAAGTATTAACTAGACTCAAGAAGAGCTGCGACTGTTTGACTGCAAACAAGAACTATCTAGTTTACGCCTCCTAGAGCTAAAATCTAGAAGAGTGCTAGGTGCACTAGTTTATGCCCCCTAGAGTTGGAATCTAGAAGAGTGCTGAGAGCATTGGTCTATGCCCCTTAGATCTAGAATTTAGAAGAGTGCTAGAAGCACTAGTTTATGCCTCCTAAAGCTGGAATTTAGGAGAGTCTTGAGAGTACTGTGTAAGCCCCCTAGAGTTGATCTAGAAGCGTGTTAGGAGCACTATTGTATTTATGCTATGGTGAGATAGTAGAACTCAAGACACTAAGAGAAACATTTTCTTGAAAGAGTGGATTAAGTGTTGCGGATTTTTCTTAATGTAAGTGCACGTGTGTCAACAAGTAATAAAAAGTAAGTAAGATACCATTCCCACGAGGATGTATATATACCAATTACCAACTACTCTAACTCTGAATTTTATTTAAAAGATTGAATTGTGGTAAGACGCTATAAAGATAAAAGATCTAATTTAATGGACTTTGGCAATGATATGAAATCTGGACAAATAAAAGATACAGTGATTAAAACATCTAGGGGTTTTTAAATTCACCAGATTAATCATATTTTGTTTCATCAGTTTAACATTCAATGTTTGCTTCTATGTTGACAACAAGTTTCTCTTAGTTAATTATTATTCTTTCTCAATTCATAACAACCTATCTCAATTAGTTAATTTCCTACATCTTTGTGAAAATCACAAACCAATCAAGATGCATTAAGATTAAGAAACCTATAATGTTGCATAAGCTTCGTGGATTTCTCTATGATCATAATCATCTTATGGTGGTTACTCATGGTCTAATTTGATTATTGCTTTCTCAGCATCAAATCAAATCATATATCATGTTAAAAGGGCTAGCATTCTTTCATAAACATTAATATCGGATTAAACACTTAACATAGATAATGAACAAATAACGCAATGCATTAAACAAAATGAAACCAAATAATCATTATTCAGCTATATTGTTCCCCTAGATTAATGTGTTTATTGTAAGGCCCTGAAAAATTTTACAAATGCAAATTTTTGTTATTGTAAAATTTCGGTAATTTTTGCCGAGTCGACAAATTGTATAATTAAATTGTTAAGAAAATTATTTTGAAAAAGTTATGAAATTGAGTGGATTATTAATATAAACATGATGATGAGATTGATAATGTATCAAAGAGTGTTAAATAAATGATTTAAGTGATAAAGTAAATAAATTTAAAGCAGTGGAATGCCAAAGGTGTAAATTTAGAAAAATATTAAATTTTATTATAGAAAAAATAGCAAAAAAGGATTTAAAATATATATTAATGTGAGGATGATGAGGACATATAATAATCAATGATTCATAGTGAAGAAAGATCAAAAATTGCATGTGGATAACTGAAAAATCAAGTTGCCGGTAATTTTTGGCAAATTTTAGTTAAA